>SJYC01032344.1:0-30234 GCA_006408675.1 Madoqua kirkii | reverse complement strand
CCAGAAGACATTGATGCACCAGATAGGGAAATTTCTAGCTATAGTTAAAGCTCATGAGTTCTCTATTCACTTTATTTGGTTATTATTATCTTAGAAAAACCCTAATTTCAATTTCTTTATTCTTATGGACTCAAGAAAAGCTCATTTAATAATCTAATGAAAATTCATTTTATTGCTGAGTTCCTTTGTTAGTCTGGACAAATTTTGTATGACCCTATCAACTCACAGAACTTGTCATTTTGGCCATGTCCAAGTTAGGAAAAACTCAAGCCTGTAACAATTAATAGCATTCAGACACTTTTTTTCCCATCAGTTTTGTCTTTCTTATCTTTTTCCTTTCTTCTTTCATTCCTTCCTATTTTCCTCCCAATTACTTCTAAACCATTAATATAGTATCTGTTTGTTTAGAACCACAGTGCAATCTACACAGGTAGGAAGTATAGTATCAGAAGTCCCCTTGCACATTCTTCAAGTCTGGTGACCAATATCCCAAGAAAAGATGACTCTAATTTTCCTTGTATCTGATGAAATGAGTTGGGGCTAATGAATGTCAAAGGGTAAGGGTCAAGGGACAGAATATCCATTTGCCAGAATCATTGCAGGAGTTTTCAAAGGGCAAATCTTTTTGTTGGACCCAACATTCATTCATAAGAAACAGTAGACACCTTTTTTTGTTGCTGTTGATGATGATCTAATGGTGGAAATTCCCTGCATACTTGCCAGCAGTGAAGAAATGTTGCTTCAAGCAGGATTACTGATGCCTTTCCATTATAACACATAAGGCTGCCAATGTAAAAACTTAGCTTGAGTTTCCTCACCACCCCCCCCCCTCCAAAAAAGGAGAAATCATGTGTCTTGAGAGCAAGTAAGGAAAGACAGAAAGAGCATTAACTCCAAACTGGGGACTCAGAAAGCTAGTTCTGGGCTCTGCAACTAGCATCATGCCCCGAACCCTCATTTCTTCAACTGTGGAGTGAAAATATTGGATTAGATGATCCTTAAAGCCCCTTCTGAGGAGGGCGTGACAACCCACTCCAGTATTCTTGCCTGGAGAATCCCATGGACAGAGAAGCCTGCCGCTGCTGCTGCTGCTGCTAAGTCACTTCAGTCGTGTCCAGCTTTTAGCGACCCCATGGACTGCAGCCCACCTGGCTCCTCCATCCATGGGATTTTCCAGGCAAGAGTACTGGAGTGGGGTGCCATTGTTTTCTCCTACAGAGAAGCCTAGTGGGCTACAATCCATGGGGTCACAAACAGTTGGACACGACTGAAGCGACTTAACAAACGCCTTACACCTCTCACACCCTTTGTTCCATAGTTCATCATGAAAATGGTTTCAAAGAAAAACTAACAGTTGAGTTTAAATAAAATAAATGAGTAAAACAATTGGGAATATGAAGGATAGAGTGAAGAGCATGATGAAATAGTTCCAAACTCCTTGACTGAATAAATACAATCTTTTAAAAAATGAATACGGCAGAACCAATGCAGTGCTGTGAAATGGAATAAGCATTAAACAAAAAATAAAAATTAAAAAAAAAAAAAAGAATAAATGAGATCAGTTTAACTGACAAATTCCTGCCATGCTTGTGATCTACGAATGTTCTAAGTAAGGATGTATTTTCCCGCTGCAGATCAGAACCTCCTCTGGTAATAAGGCTGAATTTCAGCAGTGAACTTGAGATTCCACAGAACATAAAGGACGTGCTTTAGGGAGATAATGTGGACTCCTAGGAGGACTTGCTGGAGAAGCAAATGTTCTCTGTTCTGTTTCACACGAGCTGCTTGGCACCAAATCCACAGGCACTAAGCTCGCTTCTTGCTTTTCCTCATACTCTCTCCATGAATGAAGGGAGACAAAGAAATAAAAAGCACCAGTGAGAGAGTCCTGTTACTCACCCCAAACTAGATGCTTACAGTTTGATAGAAAATTTTAGTTTTTAATTTTATAATCTCATTCCTTGAGTCTCAGAAAAATGAAAATTGAATGGGAAGGGTGTTTCTTCTCATTTTTTTCTTTCGGTATAATCACTTTAGGAAAGTTATTTTGTGATGCCAATTTTAAAACTTTCCCAGTTAACTGTTCTTTCATTTTTGCAGTGCCTAAGCAACTCCCAAAGTTCAAAGATCACAGTTCTTTACAAGGCAGCTCAGTATAACGATTATGTTCACACAGAGCAATGAACTGCAGTATTTCATGCTCTTTCAGAGTGCTAACTCTTGGCAGGGCAAAACTATTGGTAATCCTTTCCACAGCTGCAAAATCGCCTCTGTGTATCATATCACTAGATCTAATGGCAATCAAAATGCACACTACCTTAACACATCGATATTAAATTGTATTGAGACTCAAAAATTCAAGATGACCGAAATTTCACATCCTAACATCAAAAGATCTTCATTTATTTATAGTGGGTATTAAATTTGTCTGCAACCTTGCATGAAATGTGCATTAAATTTTGCTAATTTCATCTGACAGTAGTTTATTTGGCTAGGATGCACAGTACGATGTATTGCCAGAAAGACTGCTGTTTAATAAGCGGCAAAAAATGGAGCTCATAAATGTTTGTGGAGGACTGGAATGTTCTACACTAAGACTAAATTTCAGTGATGTATTATCTAAAAATTATAACAGCACTTTGGAATTTGAAGTGTCTGATGTACTGCGTAACAGAAAACTGTGTACAAATACCCTCTGTTTTGAGACAAATCCATTCGCTTCAGCCTCTCCACTGCCACCCAGAGGAGTTAAAAATCAACAAACAACAGGGAACATTTCTTCTGAGTCAGCGGTAGGAGGAAAAACCGAGTTTCTTTAGGAGTTTGTGTTTAAAGAACATCAGCCAAAGGATAATAATAACAACAACAAAAATTTGGGTGAAGATTTCAAGTGACCGAGAGATCATCAACTGGAATTCAAACTTAACAAATGTGCAGGGGCGTAGGGTTTCAAGTCACAGCCCAACACAGGTTTGCCTGGTGTAGAGCGGAAAACAGAGCATCTCTAAGCATGGCCCATTACTTACATGCATAAAAGCACTGCCTGGAACAGCTGAGTGTTTTCAAAGCTTTTACCCTTCAGTTAGTCTGGATAAAGTAACTTGTTTTAAAGTTAATTGTAGGTTACTTTTAAATACAGTGTGAGGGGGTCTCCAATTTATGATTCTCCTTTTCATTTATTGCAAAGATAAAAGTGGAGTGTGTGTGTGTGTGTGTTTCAGTTGAAAGGCTTTTATAAATTTATGTCCTGAGAGTACCCTGATGAACTTCTTAGCAGAGATATATTTTTGTTTCATTGATATGTTTCTGGGTAATTTTCCATCCTTTTTTCATCGCAATATGTTTTATGCATTTTTGGTCTTTTTGACACTCTTCAGTAGATCTTAAATAGGAAAGGTGAGATAAACTGCCCCAACTTTTTGAGTCTAATAAAAGATGCTTTCATAAAAAGGCATTAAAATTCCATTACTGTCTCTGTTCCAGGTCAATGGAAGACAGATATGCAAATGTTATAGTTAATTCTTACTTCCCATGAAGCTTATGATTTAATGTACACAATAAATATTAAATATGTATTAATGTATATACATACTATATGTGTTTAGTATACTTCCTTAAAATTAATATTTTAGCAAATTCTAGTTGTGGTTGTTTTTTAAGGGAGAAACAAGGTTTGTTTTTGCTTGGTATAGAGCTACAAAGAATGTCCACTGATATTGTTTCATTTTATAATTAAGATATATAAGTGAGGTAAATCCTCATATATTTAAAGTCTATAGTTGATTCAGTTTTGATATATGTTGGTTCCATGGTAAAGAATCTGCCTGCCACTGCAGAGATGCAGGAGACGGGTGTTTGATCCCTGGGTTGGGAAGATGCCCTGGAGAAAGAAATGGCAACTCACTCCAATATTCTTGCCTGGTGAATCCTATGGAGAAAGGAACCTGGTGGGCTACAGTCTGTAGGATCACAAACAGTCAGACACAACTGAGTGACTGAGCACACACACATACACCTGTAAACACCACACATACACACACACACACACACACACACACACACACACTTCCATCATCTCCAACAGTTATCAGGTGACCCTTGGTAATCCATCCCTCCTTCATGCAGTCTCCAAGTAATCATTGGTCTTTCTGTCCCTATAAATGGGTTTGCATTTTCTAGGGTATTGTAAAAGTGGAATTATAGACCATGTGCTCTATTTTATCCAGACTTCCTTCACTCAGCATAACCATTTTGTGATTCACTAAAGTATTTATGTGTGTTGATGATATCTTCCCATTTTATAATTTTATTTATTTGCTTTTGGTTGTCCTGGGTCTTCTTTGCTGTGTGCAGGTTTTCTCTAGGTGCCGTGAGTGAGAGCTCCTCTTCCTATTGCTGCATGGACTTCTTGTTGCAGTGGCTTCTCTTGTTGCAAAGTATAGGCTCTAGGCGCAAATAGTTGTGACACGGGGGCTCAGCGGTTGTGGTTCTCAGGCTCTAGAGCACAAGCATAGGCTCAGTAGCTGTGGCAGCAGGAAGGACAGCTTAGTTGTTTTGCTGCATAAGGGATCTTCTCGGACCGGGGATTGAACCAGTGCCCTCTGCACTGGCAGGCAGATTCTTTACCACTGAGCCATCAAGGAAGCCCGAAAATATCTTCCTTTTTACTGATGAATAGTATTCATTGTCTTACTCTACAAAAACTTCTGGATTTATTCTTTTGATGGGTATTTGGGTTGGTTCCAGTTTGGATGAGTTTTTCAAATCTTAGACCTTATTTTGTGTGAGTTCTCACTGTGGTTTTAATTTGTATTTATTTCCCTGATGGTTAACAACTTTGAGCATATTATCTTCCATTATGTTTGTCTACTGTTTACTTGAAACAGTTCTTTATATATTCTGGATACAGGTTAATGTTTTCATCTATATCTTCTTATAGAAACTTTATCATTTTAGATTAGATCATTTAGATTGTTTTTAAACTAATGTTTATGTATGGTGTATAGTAAGGGTTGGTTATTTTTTCCCATTCAAATTCTTATTTTGTTCTGCTTATGAATGTGTCTATTTTATCATCAATAGCAAACTAATGTTACAGTAGGTCTTGAAATTTACTACAGTAAACCCTCCAACTTTCTTCTTTTTTATGGCTTTGTTTATTCTAGCTCCTTTGCATTTCCATGAAAGTTCTATAAAAATATTTTTCTATGAAAAAAACAAAAAATTGGAATTTTGATTGGGATTGCATTGATTTTATAAATCAGTTTGGGGATCTTAAGAATATTTGCCATCTGAGGATATTTTCTTGAAGATTTTTTAAAGCATTCATCAAAGATATTGGCCTGTCATTTGGGTTGTTTTTTTTTTTTAATGTCTTTATCTGGGTTTAGTATCAGGATAATATGGCCTAATAAAATGAATTTGGGAGTGTTCCAATCTCTGCAATATTTTGGAACTGTTTGAGAAAGACAGGTTTTAGTTCTTCTTTATATGTTTGGTAGAATTCCCCTGTGAAGATCCTCTTAACTTTCTCTGCCTCTATGAATTTAGGTGAAATAGTTGCCTATTTCAGTTCTTGAAGGGATGTCTTCCTGTGGGAGTGTTCTTCTACAGACTGTGTGTGCTCGCTATCTTTGGTGGGAAGGCTGGATTTGATGTGGATACCAGTTATGTCTTTTCTCAATTTGTGCAGGCAGCTACCACCTTGGTAGAGGGTGTGGCTGGGGTAGCGGGGCTAGTCCTGTGTTGGGTGTGAGGCCGGACTTCCTCTCTGCTTAGTGGCCATCGCCACTCCATCAAGGGTGGAGTTGGAGCCCAAGTTGTTGGAGCGGAAGCCCTGAGCATCAGGCTTAAGCTAGCTTTGTTCCCTTTAAGTTTGGGTTTTCCCTCTTCCATACCAGGACCTTTGCCCCAGAGGCGGGGAGTGCTCAAGAGAGTGCTACCCACCCTTCACAGAGGTCCAGTGTACTTCTTGAGTAGGCTTCTGGAGCTCCATTCATATGCAGCCTTGAGTGTAAGCCTCTGTAGTCTCCCAGAGCCGCTGGTCCCTGCCCCTGCCTCTGCCACCCCCACCCTTTTGTGAAAGTGCTTCGCAGGGCTGGCAGGGACGCGCGTGAAATCTCAGCCTGTGTCAGGAAGTTAGCCGCGGTAGAATGGCTGCCATCAGAGACTTCCGCAGCTTCTGTGGTGCTGCTCCACCCCAGGGCTAGGTCACCTCTGCATCCCACAGTCTTTTCCCTGGTTCTAGCCCCAGCTCTAGCGCCACACTGTGGCTTGGAGAGAGTGAGATTTGCTCAGCTCAGAGTGGTAGTCGCAGGAAACCCAGCGACTGCTGTGGAAGACCTCTCTCCTTATGAGCAGAGGCCAGCTTTCTCCAGCTTTCCACTGACCCAGCAGCCATTCAACCAGACAAGGGGACTTGTCCCTCTACACTGGACCCCAGGATTAGGATGCCCAGACTGTGGCTCAACTCAGCCACTTCCCGTAATGGATGTCTGCTCACGCAGTCTCCATTTTCCTACCAGGGGCACAGGTTTCTTCCCTTCAGGCACAATTTTGAGAATATCTTCCTTTATTTATTTAGTTTAGTTTTTACTTATTTATTTATGGCTGGCTGTGCTGGGTCTTTGTTGCTGATCATGGGCTTTGTCTACTTCAGGTGAGTGAGGTATACTCTTCATTGTGGTTCAGTGGCCTCTCTTGTTGAAAGCACACAGGGATGGAACCCATGGCCTCTACATTGCCCAGTGGATTCTTTACCCCTGAGCCACCGGGGAAGCCCAAGTATATCATTCTTACAGCCTTGGTTGTGTAAGAGTTCTTCTGCTAGTTTTGGGTTGGTTTGCAGTGAGGATTGTTCCACATAGAGATACATTTGTGATATGTTTGTGTGGGAAGGTGAACTCTACGTCTTCTTATTCTGCCATCTTGATGTCCACTTTTACATATTTTTAATAACAATATTTTCTTTATCAGATGTTTCTTTTGCAAATAATTTCCCCCAGTCCCTGGCCTGTCTTCTAATTATCTTTATATCATTTTATGCAGAGCAGAAGATTTTATTTTCAGTGAGTCCAATTGATCAATTATTTCTTTCATGGATTATGTCTTTGGTATTTTATCATAAAAGATCATCTAGATATTCTCCTATGTTATCTTCTAGAAGTTTTATAGTTTTGCAAAAGATGATCCATTTTGAGCTAATTTTTATGAAGTGTATAATGTTTGTATCTAGATTGACTTTTTGTACGTGGATGTTCAGAAGTTCCAGTACCATTTGTTAAAAGACTATTTTTGTTCCTTTTTTTTTTTTAATCTTTGCTCCTTTGTCAGATCTCAGTTGACCATATTTAAAGGAGTCTGTTTCTGTGTTCTCTGTTCTCTTCCATAGATATATTTGCTTATCCTTTTGCCAACACAATACTGTCCTGATTACTGTAAATTTATTGTAAGTTTTGAAGTTTCATAGTGGCAGATCTCTAACTTTCATCTGCTTCAAAACTGAGTTGACTATCCTGGGTTTTTGCTTCTCCATGCAGACTTATAAAATCAGTATGTAAATATCCACAAAATAACTCACTGGAATTTTGACTGAGATAACATTGAATGTATAGCTCAACTTAGTAAGCACTGACATCTTGACAATAGTATGTTTTACTATCCATGACCATGGACTATCTCTCCATTTATTTAAGGTTTTCTTTGATATATTTCAGCAGCTTTAGTCTTCCTCATAGATCTTATACATATTTTGTTAGGTTTATACCCAAATTATCATTTTGGGGAAAGCTAATGTAAACAGTAATGTGTTTTTAATCTGAAATTCCACTTGTTCATCACTGATATATAGAAAACTGATTGACTTTTGTACATTAACCTTTTATCCACACCTTTGCTATAATCACTTATTTGTTCCAGCATTTGTTTTGCTTTGTTGTTTTTAATCATTTCTTTCAGATTTTCTACATAAATAATCATGCCATCTACAAAGACAGTTTTATTTCTTCCTTTTCGTTCTCTATAGCCTTTGTGTTTTTTTTCCCATAACTTATTGCTTTATTTATTTATTATTTTTACTTTACGATAGGAAACACCCTTGCTTTCCTCTTAATCTTAGCAGGAAAGACTCACATTTCTCCCTATTAAATGTGATGTTAGCTGTAAGGGAATTTGTATGTATTCTTTTTTAATATAAATTTATTTATTTATTGTAATTGGAGGTTAACTACTTTACAATCTTGAGGTAGAAGTTTTCCTCTATTCCTATTTTGTTGAAAGTTTTTTAATCATAAATGGTTGTCAGATTTTACCAAAGGCTTTTCTGCATCTATTCCATATAATCAGGTGATTTTTCTATTTTAGTTAGCTATATGATGAGTTTATTTTCAAATGTCAAACTAAACTTGCATACCTGTGATAAATACCCCTTGTTTGTGATGTATAATCCTTTAAATATGTTAGATTAACCTGCTAATGTTCTTGAGGGCTTTGAACTACTATCGGGTTACTGTCAATTTCTTCCTTCATGTTTGTTAACATTTACTTTATGTATTTAGATGTCTTTATGTTGGTTGCATATATGTTGTAGTCTTTGTTTTCAAGTCTATTTTATCTGATATTAGTAACACTACCTTTGCTTTGTTTTCATTTTCACCTGCATGAAATACCCTTTTCTATCCCTTCACTTTCAGTCTGTATCCATTCAGCTATCTTTTGATTGGAGCACTTAGTCCATTAACATTTAATATAGCTCTTGATACATATTCACATATTTCCACTTTGTTAATTGCTTGTAGGTTGTTTTTATAGTTCTTTTTTTTTGTTCATTTCTTTTGTTGTCCTCTTCTTGTGATTTGATGACTCTCTTTATGTTTGAATTGCTTTTTCTTCCTTACGTGTATACCTGTTACAGATTTTTGGTTTCTGGTTACCATGAAGGGTGTGAGTGTGTGTGTGCATATGTCTTAAGTTTAAAAGTATTCTAACAACCCTGAATTTCCTCCCCTTCCATTTACTGTTTTTCACATCATATTTGCATATTTTCATTTTGTACATTGTGGGTAGATATGATTATATTCCTTTTGTCTTTTAACCTTCCTAGTAACTTTACTACTGGTTGATCTATGACTTTTACAATATGTTCACCTTTACCAATGAGATTTTTCTTTTATAATTTTAATATTCCTATGCCTGTGATTTTTTCTTTTCTGTTTATACAAGTCCTTTCAACATTGTTATAAAGCAGGTTTGTGTTATTGAAGTCAGTTAGTTTTTGCTTGTCTGTAAAACCCTTGATCTCTTCTTCAAATCTGAATAGTCTTACCAGGTAGAGTATTCTTGGTTGTGAGTTTTTCCCTTTCATTAATTTAAATGTATCATGCCACTACATTCTGACCTGCAGGGTTTCTGCTGAAATGTCAGCTGATAGCTTTATGGGGGTTCTGTAGTATATAATTTGTTGTTTTCCCTTTCTATATTTAATCTTGTCATTTTAATTACAGTATATCTTGATGTGATACTCTTTGGGTTGTTTCTGTTTGAGACTCTCTATACTTCTTGAACCAGGATGTCCATTTTCTTCCCCAGGTTAGGGAATTTTTCAGCTATTATATCTTAAGATATGTTCTCTGCTCCCTTTTCTTTATCTTCTCCTTCTGGGACCATATAATGCAAATGTTAGTACTCTTGATGCTGTTCCTAGTCTCTTAAAGTATCTTCAATTTTTAAAATTCTTTTTTCTATTCAGATGCAGTGATTTCCACTACTCTATCTTCCAGTTTGCTGATCTATTCCTCTGTATCATCTAAATCTACTGCTGATTCCTTCTAATATATTTTTGTTTCAGCTATTATCTTCAACTATTTGGTTCCTTATATTTTCTCTTTGTTAAACTTCTCCATTTTTGTGAGTGGTGGCTCAAATCTTGGTTCAGTGCTAAAAACACATTCTATGTTTGTTTGAGCCTGTTACAGTAGAAAAAAAAAATGAGCCCAAGATATCTGCAAGTTTATACACGGGTTAAGTATCTCTCCTCTGGATCTCTCTGCTTTGAGACTATCTCTTCATTCTCCAGTCCCCAGAGCCTCTTTTGCTATTTTTCTGATTATAAGAATGGACTTCCTATTGAATATTTGGCCCTTCATATATCCACTCATTTATATGCTGCTCCGTGACTGGGATTTACCCTTGCAGCAAAGCATGAGGGGGAAAAAAGTGAGAAATATACCTTGTGCCTTTAGTTTTGAATCCATTCCTCAAAAAATAAACTTTCAGGGTCCTCAGATAGGTTTTTTATTTTTTGTCTGATATTTTAGTTGTAATTAGTAGCAAATATGGCTATAGCCGGCTTACATAATCATGCTGGACACAGAAATCCCCTCCTTATTGTTTAAATCAATGTTTCTCAAATTGTGGATCATGACCACTTGTCGGTCATATACTAAGTTTAGTGGTTGTTGATTCACATTCTAAAAATTAAGTGTGTTAGCAACTTGTCTAGATTATATCAGATTGCATCACATGTAGTAAAACTAAGTTATCTTGTAAAATTTTTACTTGCTTTTTAATCAATAAGAATTTATTGAATGCTGGCTAAGTGTCGAAAACTGTTTTTGATCACGGGGAGTATAGTAGTGAACATAATGCACAAGTATGCGTTTAAAATTTTTATTTGTTAGTTTGGGCTGGGTCTCCATTGCTGTGCACTGTGGCGACAGGGGGCTGCGCTCTAATTGTGGCACGTGGGTTTCTCTTTATGGTGGCTTCTCTTGGAGTGGAGCGTCGGCTCTAGAACACATGGACTTTCATAGCTGTGACTCCTGGGCTCATAGTTGGGGTGCACAGGCTTAGCTGCTCTGTGGCATGTGGAGTCATCCCGAACCAGGGATCAAAGCTGTGTCCCCTGCATTTGCAGGCGGATTCTTAACCACTGAAACACCAGGGGAGTCCCAATGCATGCTTATCTTTAAATGGATTTGAGGAAAAAATATTTCTTAAAAGTTAGTTCACTCTATAGTAGTTAGACAAATAAAAGAGAAAGCACCTTACCTGTCTAGTCTTGTGTGAAGGAATTCTTTGGGGAAAGTAGAAATTGTACCCTATCACAAGAAACAGATTCTAGGAAATGATCTGCAATAGTGTGGACCAAATAAGGTCTAAGAGCAATTTTACCATAAACTACAGTATAGGGTTTGTGGGTGTTTTTTTTAACAGAGCTTACATAAACAAGCATCTTTTCTTCCAAAATGTTTATACTGATTGTTTGACATTGTTTGTTTATGAAGAAAAAGAGAGCTTACATGATGTCATAGAACAGAAAGCTAGAACCACTGTTGTTAAAAATTCTACCTCCCCAGAATCAGGAATCCCCTATTGACTACACTTAAGTTGCAGGCCCCAACATGGTGCCTGATCTCTCTCTTTCTACTCTCCCGTATTATCTTCTCTGCTACTCACAATAATCACATTCCTGCTTATTTCTTATACAGAATGGTGTCAATTTCCCTTTCTTTAACTTCTTGTCTTCAACTTCTTGCCTCAGATCTGATAATATGTCAACCTTAGGACCCATTCTACAGCCTCTTATCACTCTACCCTCCTTAAGCTTAAAAAGGCTATTTTTCCTTTGCATCTGGAGTCTTGTCATAGTATTAGAAGTTTTATTTTGGATCTGTGCTTGGAAATGGAGCAAAGCAAGGCCCTATTGTCCTCATATCCAAATAGTCCCCTCAGTGGAAGTAAGCGAATGAGAGCATGCCTTTCCCATTTCAAAGGCCTCTGATAACTTATTGGAGAGTCTATATGTAAGTGGATCAGAGAATCATATGCAGTCATACATGAGAGTATATACCAACACATAGAGTCATACATGCTTTATCTTATTCAAATTTTGTTTGCTACAGACATGTTTTTTTTAGTAGAAATGTTCTTCATCTATTTCTGAAATTGCATTAATATTGAGATAAAAGGCATAGCATCCATTCCATACGTGCAGCAGAGATCACTAAGTAACAGTTCCCTATATCCCACGTCCTTCACTCTTTATTTTTTTCTCAAAACAGCCCTAAGTCAGCCACTGCCAATCAAACCATATTGAAACAGGAGATAAATTATATAGTCCCTCTCTTTTGTTGTTGTTCAGTTGTGTCCGATTCTTTGCAATCTCATGGACCACACATTCCAGATTCCCCTGTCCTTTCCTGTCTCCCAGAGTTTGCCTAAACTCATAGTCATAACAACAACAACAAAATTTTCCCAGAAAGTTGTATTTTTGCCAGTTTTCACAAATAAATTTGCATTCCTGTAAGGTAATTGCAGAAAGCAATGTCCATTCTAACTCATTCAAGTTTCTCTCGTCACCATTTTCAACCAAAAGAAAATTAACTGAGCATACATAGCTAAAGAATGTACATTTAGACAAACACAGTGATTCTTTTTCAAGAACAAATATTTCTTTCTAGTCTGCTTCTTAAAATAAAAAAGTGCAGATCTGGAAGCAATTTGGTAAATTTACTGCATGTAAATTATAATTAGCTTTAGACAGAAATCATTTGTTTTCTTGAAAAGAGGTAGATAAACTCAAGGACAAGGAGATCAGATTCAAATCTTAATCCCAGAGTTAAGTGAGGCAGAAAGAGACCCAATGTGCAATGTCAACTATAAATATATGCTAGGCTCTTTGAATTACTATGTTACTGTCTACAGTGTTGCATTACTCTTTTGCTATAATGAAATCTTACATATTTATGGCTTTGACTACACAGAGACTTTGTGAATATGATTGCTTTAGTTCAATATGCTTGCATATAAAATTGAGATGAATTAGAAGTTATATACCACAAGCACCAAGCCTGAAAATGCAATATCAAAGTTGGTTAATATGAGTACTAGTGAATTTCAAAAGAACACTGTTCAGGGAGTAAAATAAATGAGTTGAAGCAAATATTTAAATTCTGCTTTACAAAAACGGTGCTGTGGAATGTCTATTCTATCAGACTCTCCCCAGGAGGAACTTCTGTCTCACAGCTTTTACCAGGTAAGCAATGGACCATATGCTTTTACCTCTTCACGCCAAAGATAGCTAGATAAGTGTCAGCAAGTAACACTAAGGTAACCCAACATCAAGTCCGCCAGAAGTCTATGACATGCTTTGGTATGAAAGACTACACAGGAAAAGTAGAGCTAAGTCAATCAGATTTACCATGTAAAGTTGAAAATAACAGATATGGAAGAGATGCCAGTTGGTGGTGGGCTGTGAAGCTGGAAGGTTAAGTAGACTCAAGGTTAGAATGTACATTTGGACAATGAAAATTAACCAAAGTTAAATTTGAGAGGAGGAAAGGGGGAGGGGGGAAGCATAGAGAAAAGCAGATAATTGAACACCACCTAAAATAGAAAAACTAGTGCCCCTCTGCTTATCAAGGAGTCTGGGATATTAACTTTTCCTGGAGACATCCCTCAAGGATGAGGTTTTGAAAATTGTGTTTGCATAAAAACATACCTAAGCTGGGCAGTGGATAAGGTTCAAAGAACTTGTCATCACTGGGGGCTACAGTTGGCTCTATCAGCCTGGGAGTTAAGTGCTCTGAGAGGTGATCACAGCCATTCATGGAATCATCATCCTGCTCAAGATTTCCATTGTTTCCTTTTCTACCATATTTTCATATATTCACTTCAAAAATATAGCACTTTGCTTGGAGAAGGCCCAAAGTACCTCTTTCCTCCTATTCTGGGACCTGCCCCCTCAAGTCCCCTTAGACATTGCCTTATCAGATATGTATCTCTTCACTCTTTTCACTCAGCCTAAATATCAATATATCACCAAATCTCTCTCATCTTAGTTCTGCATCAGCACTGCATCTTCGTAAAGCTAAGACTGGTCTTTTCCCTTCCTTTCTCACATAAGCATTTTGAAAGCCTACAGATGTATCTATGCTTCACAGTTTTCATTAACCCCTTAGCCTACTGTAAGCTGGCTTCTCAAATTGCCAAATATAATCATCTCTTTTAAAACCTGAGAGAAATAGTCTTTACCCCAGCAGATTTGCTCTCCACTCTTTCCCATTTAGCTTGTTGCTCAAGGAAGCTGACCTAGATGAACCACCTCGACTGCTCCTCTTTTTTCTTCTGGCAACCCACTGAGTTTCGTCAGTGAGTCACTATAGGAGGCCAGAATATGTGCGGGAGGCGTAAGGAGGGTCTCTTCTGCAGCACAGTCTCTCCATCTGTCTCTCTCAGACACACACATACACACTTCTAATTACCCTATTTGAAGGAGCCAGTTGTTTCCTGGTGAAACTCTGACTGTTCAAGTCCTTAAAGTCTTTATCAAAATTGTCTTACAATGGAATTCTTAAACATCTCTTTCTTCTAGGTAATCTCCAATTTTTGAATTCTTAATTTTTGACTGTTCATTCTCAACCCACTTTATCCATTTCTCTCTCTATGCTACTTTTTTTATATTGGTGTTTCCCAGAGCCCAAGCTATATTGAGTTCACGTTTTCACTAGGATAACCCAATCCAATCTCCTAGCTTTAATACTCACCAAAACACAGTGTTTGGTTTCTAGTAGGCACCCAATACATATTTGCCTTGTGAGTGAGTGAACATGTACACTGATGACTACCAGACCTTATCTCTACACCTGATCTCTCCCTTACTCTTCTTAATATGTATTATTAATCTCTACCAAACGTCTCCATTTGGATGCCTTCACAAACATCAAAAACTCAACATGTTCAAAACAGAATTATCTTTACCTTCCAATCTTAGTTCTTGTGTCCCCTATCTTATTTAATGCAAACCTACCCACCCAATTGCTCAATTTATAGATCTAGGCGTTATTTAAATAACCACCTAATTCCACACTTTGCTCCTTAAATCTAGTCAGTTCCACTACATTAAATCCTCTCTTCTTCATACTTGGTTCTCCATCTGCCACCATCTTCATCAAGGACCTCTTGGTCTCTCATCTGACTAGTGCAATGTTCTCCTTTATTTCTGCTTTCCTCCTTTCCAAGTTGTCCTGTAAACAGCCTTCCAGGTGATACTTTTATGTTACTTCTCTTCTTAAAATGATTCAGTTTCTTATTTGCATGACCTTCTTGATCATGGCAGGGTTTCCCAATTTTCAAGCTTTTTGTCTTTTATTTTCAACATGTACTTTACATTAAATAAGTTGACAATACTCAAAATAACTCTTATGGTTCTTTTGGTTAGAATTTTCTCAATTTTATCTTCTAAGCATCTTCATATCATCTAAAACCTAAAGTGACCTCTCACTAATGTCTTTCTTCATTCTTCATTCTTTTTACCTCTCTCTTCTTCTTGTCTTAGCTAATTCTTTGAAAATTATTATTATAGCTCTGAATAAATTGTATTGTCATTACTGATCTGTCTCACCCAAGAGACTGTAAGACCCCTGAAGATATATCTTTACTTAGTTTGATGTATTGAATATAAGGCCTTCTTAAGTTAAAAAAAATGCAAAGAAATAAAAGAAAACAATAGAATTGGAAAGACTAGAGATCTTTTCAGAAAAATTGGAGATATCAAGGGAACATTTCATGCAAGGATGACATGATAAAGGACAAAAAAATCAAGGACCAAACAGAAGCAGAGGAGATTAACAAGAGGTGGCAATCGCTTATCGGCCTTTTGGCTAAGATCATGTGAAGAAGAGGTGGCGAGGATACACAGAAGAACTACACAAGAAAAGTCTTAATGACCGGGATAAGCATGATGGTGTGGTCACTCACCTCAAGCCAGACATCCTGGAGTGTGAAGTCAAGGGAGCCCTAAGAAACATTACTATGAACAAACCTAGTAGAGGTGTTAGAATTCCAGCTGAGCTATTTAAAATCCTAAATGATGATACACTCAATACATCAGCAAATTTGGAAAATTCAGCAATGGCCACAGGACTGGAAAAGTCTTTTCTTCTTTCTAATTGCAAAGAAGAATAATGTCAAAGAATGTTTAAACTAATACAATTGCATGCTCATCTCACATGCTAGCAAGGTTATGCTCAAAATCCTTCAAGCTAGCCTTCAGCAATACATGAACTGAGAACTTCAAGATATACAAGCTGGGTTTCAAATAGGCAGAGGAACCAGAGATCAAATTGCCAACACCTGTTGGATCATGGAGAAAGTAAAG
The DNA here is from genome assembly GCA_006408675.1 of Madoqua kirkii. Taxonomy (NCBI): domain Eukaryota; kingdom Metazoa; phylum Chordata; class Mammalia; order Artiodactyla; family Bovidae; genus Madoqua; species Madoqua kirkii. Next base: position 14,078 of record SJYC01032344.1, on the reverse strand, counting down.
GAGCGGAAAAACATCTATTTCCGCTTCACTGACTATGCTAAAGCCTTTGACAGTGTGGATCACAGAAAACTGTGGAAAATATAAGAGATAGGGGTACCAGTCCACCTTATCTGCCTCCTGAGAAACAATCATACATGGAACATGGACAGGTTCAAAATTGGTAAAGGAGTATGTCAAGGCTGTATATTGTCACCCTGATTATTTAACATATGCAGAGTGTATCATGGGAAATGCTAGGCTGGATGAATCACAAGCCCGAATCAAGATTGCTGAGAGAAATATTAACAACCTCAGAAATGTAGATGATACCACTCTAATGGCAGAAAGTAAAGGGAAACTAAAGAGCCTCTTGATGAGGGTAAAAAGGGAAAATGGAAAAATCTGGCTTAAACTCAACATTCAAAACACTAAGATCATGACATCCAGTCCCATCATTCCATGGCAAATAGAAGGGGAAAAAGTGGAAGTAAAGACAAATTTTATTTTCCTGGGCTAAAAACTCACTGCAGATGGGGACTGAAGCTGTGAAATTAAAAGATGTTTTCTCCTTGGAAGGAAAGCAATGACAATACTAATCAGCATATTAAAAAGCAAAGACATCACTTTGTTAACAAAGTTTCATATGTCAAAGCTATGTTTTTCCAGTAGTAATGTACAGATGTGAGAGTTGGACCATAAAGAAGGCTGAGTGCTAAAGAATTGATGTTTTTTAAAAATATATAAATTTATTTATTTTCATGGGAGGCTAATTACTTTACAATACTGTATTGGTTTTGCCATACATCAGCATGAATCTGCCACAGGTGTACATGTATTGGTAAAGAAAACTCGAGAGTTCCTTGGACAGCAAGGAGATTAAACAAGTCAATCCTAAAGGAAATCAACCCTGAACATTCATTGGAAGGACTGATGCTGAAGCTGAAACTCCAGTAATTTGGCCACCTGATTTTAAGAGCCAGCTCGTTGGAAAACACCTTGTTGCTGGGAAAGATTGAAGGCAAAAGGAGAAGAGGGTGGCAGATGATGAGATGATTAGATAACATCACCAACTCTATGGACATGAATTAGAGCAAACTCCAGGAGATACCGGAGGACAGAGGAGCCTGGTGTGCTACAGTCCTTGAGGTTGTAGAGAGTGGGACATGACTTTGCAACTGAACATCAGCAACTGAATTCAATAAGTGTTAAATGAATTCCTCTTTCAATTCCTGCTATTTTTATCTAAGATTTTCATGGAAATTGTATTACGGGTTAAATTGTTTCCCAATCAAAATACTAATGTCCTAATCCCCAGAACTTTAGAAGTGACCTTACTGGGAGACTGAGCCTTTACAAAGGTAATCAATTTAAAACAAGCTCATTAGTATGGGCCCAAGTCCATAAGACTCAGTTCAGTCACAGTCATGTCTGACTCTTTGCGACCCCATGGACGGCAACACACCAGGCCTCCCTGTCCATCCCCAACACTCAGAGTCTACTCAAACTCATGCCCATTCAGTTGGTGATGCCACCCAGCCATCTCACCCTCTGTCGTCCCCTTCCCCTCCCACCTTCAATATTTCCCAGCATCAGGGTCTTTTCAAATGAGTCAGCTCTTCACATCAAGTGGCCAAAGCATTGGAGTTTCAGCTTCAGCATCAGTCCTTCCAGTGAATATTCAGGACTGATTTCCTTTAGGATGGACCGGTTGGATCGCCTTGCTGTCCAAGGTACTCTCAAGAGTCTTCTCTAACACCACAGTTCAAAGGCACAAATTCTTCGGTGCTCAGCTTTCTTTATAGTCCAACTCTCACATCCATACATGACTACTAGAAAAATCATAGCTTTGATTAGATGGACCCCGGTAGGCAAAGTAATGTCTCTGCTTTTTAATATGCTGTCTAGGTTGGTCATGGCTTTTCTTCCAAGGAGTGAATGTCTTCTAATTTCATGACTGCAGTCACCATATGCAGTGATCTTGGAGCCCCCCAAAATAAAGTCTGCCACTGTTTCCACTCTTTCTCCATTTATTTGCCAAGAACTGATAGGATCAGATGCCATGATCTTAGTTTTCTGAATGTTGAGCTTTCAGTGAACTTTTCCACTCTCCTCTTTCACTTTTATCAAGAGGTTCTTTAGTTCTTCATCACTTTCTGACAAAAGCTTTAGCATAGTCAGTAAAGCAAAAGTAGATGTCTTTCTGGAACTCTCTTGCGTTTTTGATGATCCAATGGATGTTGGCAATTTGATCCCTGGTTCCTCTGCCTTTTCTAAATCCAACTTGAACTTCACAGTTCACATACTTTTGAAGACTAGCTTAGAGAATTTTGAGCTTTGCTAGTGTGTGAGATAAGTGCAATTGTGCAATAGTTTGAATGCTCTTTGGCATTGCCTTTCTTTGGGATTGGAATGAAATCACCTTTTCCAGTCCTGTGACCACTGCTGAGTGTTCCAGCTTTGCTGGCATATTGAGTGCAGCACTTTCACAGCATCATTTTTTAGGATTTGAAATAGCTCAACTGGAATTCCATTACCTCCACTATGTCTGGCTCTAGGCGAGTTATCACACCATCATGGTTATCTTGGTCGTGAAGATCTTTTTTGTACAGTTCTGTGTATTCTTGCTACCTCTTCTTAATATCTTCTGTTTCTGTCAGGTCCATACCGTTTCTGTCCCTTATTGTGCTCATCTTTGTTTGAAATGTTCCCTTGGTATTTCTAATTTTCTTGAAGAGATCTCAAGTCTTTCTCATTTTATTTCTTTCCTCTAGTTCTTTGCAATGATCACTGAGGAAGGCTTTCTTATCTCTCCTTGCTATTATTTGAAACTCTGCATTCAAATGGGTATATGTTTCTTTTTCTCCTTTGCCTTTAGCGTCTCTTCGTTTCTCAGCTATTTGTTAGACCAACCATTTTGCCTTTTTGGATTTCTTTTTCTTGGGGATGTTTTTGATCCCTGCCTCTTGTACAGTGTTACAATGTTACAATGTTCTTAGGGATCCATCCATAGTTTCTCAGGCTCTCTATCAGATCTAATCCCTTTAATCTATTTGTCACTCTCACTGTATAATCAGAAGGGATATGATGTAGGTCATACCTGAATGGTCTAGTGGTTTTCCATACTTTCTTCAATTTAAATCTGAATTTGGCAATAAGGAGTTCACGAGCTGAGCCACAGTCAGCTCCTGGTCTTGTTTTTGTTGACTGTATAGAGCTTCTCCATCTTTGGCTGCAAAGAATATAATCCATCTGATTTTGGTATTGACCATCTGGTGATGTCCATGTGTAGAGTCTTCTCTTGTGTTGTGGAAGAGGGTGTTTGCTATGACCAGTGCATTCTCTTGTAAAAACTCTGTTAGCATTTGACCTGCTTCATTTTGTACCCCAAAGCCAAATTTGCCGGTTACTCCAGGTAGCTATGGCTTCCTACTTTTGCATTCCAGTCCCCTATAATGACGAGGACATCTTTTTTGGGTGTTAGTTCTAGCTAGAAGTTGTTGTAGGTCTTCACAAAACCATTCAACTCCAGCTTCTTTTGCATTAGTGGTTGGGGCATAGACTTGGATTACTGTGGTACTGAATGCTTAGCCTTGGTAACAGAGATCATTCTGTCATTTTTGAGACTTCATCCAAGTACTGCATTTCGGACTCTTTTGTTGACTATGATGGCTACTCTATTTCTTCTAAGTGATTCTTGCCCACAGTAGTAAAAACAATGGTCATCTGATTTAAATTTACCCATTCCAGGCCATTTTAGTTCACTAATTCCTAAAATATCAATGTTCACTCTTGCCGTCTCCTGTTTGACCACTTCCAACTTGCCTTGATTCATGGACTTACCATTCCAGGTTCCTATGCAATATTGTTCTTTACAACATTGGACTTTACTTCCATCACCAGTCACATCCACAGCTGTGTGTTGTTTTTTCTTTGGCTCCATCTCTTCATTCTTTCTGGAATTATTTCTCCACTCTTCTCCAGTAGCATATTGGGCACCTACTGACTTGGAGAGTTCATCTTTCAGTGTTCTATCTCTTTGCCTTTCATACAGTTCATGGGGTTCTCAAGGCAAGAATACCAATAAGACTGTCATAAAAGGAGAAATTTTGGATACAGATACACAAATGGCCAAAAGATGAAGTGAAGAGAAGATGGCTAACCACAAGCCAAGAAGAGAGGCCTGGGCACATCCTCCCCTCACAGCCTTCAGAAGGAACCCACCCTATCAACACCTAGATTTTGGACACAGTTGTGTTTAGTCTCTGTGGTCTAAGCCACCTAGTCTGTGGTTCTTTGTTATGACACCCATAGCAAACTAATACACATTTCAATTCAGCAGTTGTTTCTATGCAAGTTTGTCTATATGTTTTTAATTTGCCACTTCTATTTAATCTTTAATACCATTCCTGGATGCTGAGCAATTTTCACTGGGCTTGGAGTTGGCAGTGTTTTCATTATTAAATGTTAATGGTATTCAGTTAACTGAATATCTTTTTAACTTAGTGAGTTAAAATGCACCCACTAATGTACTCTTGTTATGTGGTGGTGGTTTTGTCACTAAGTCATGTCCAATCTTATGACCCAATGGACTGTAGTTTGCCAGGCTCTTCTGTCCATGGAAGCATACCTCTTGTTATACTTCTATAAAACTTCCAATGGATCTGGAAAATATTTCATTGCATTTAAATTCATAACTATGTTACCTGAAGTTTATTTTGTGTTTCTCTGGCTCTACTAGTTTTTTTCACCATATAGTACTTTCCTCTTAGATGCTTCCCCTCAAATTAACCAGTTGATATATACTATATAACCTCCTCTCTCTGAAACCATATTATTGACTCATTTCTCAGACACTGAGTGAGAACTTAAAGGTTTCAACAAATTGTCCAAAGTACTGAAGTTGGTAGAAGAATAGGGCCATCACAAGGGGGCAGAGGGGGTAAGAGAGGGATTCATTGGGAGTTTGGGGTTAGCAGATACAAACTATTATATGTAGGATGTATAGACAGACAATAAGTTCTTACTGTATAGGACAGAGAGCTATACAATATCCTGTGATAAACCATAATGGTAAACTACACACACACACACACACACACATCATACCACTATAAACTAAATTTTAAAAATTAAATAAAATTTAGATAGTAAAACAAAAAAAGAAGAATAGAGCCATCCAATGAAGCCTTGACTACAAAAAGCATGCAAACTAGTATAAAGGACAAAATAAATATAGTAGATCTTGGAATTATTACGCATGTGCCCAAAGACATTTGCAATCTCCAAATACCAGCATATAATTTCATTAGTGACTCCTAGCTAAAATTGCGATAATAATACAAGCATTGCAGGGGTGTTTTGACAATGGAATGAAATGAGATATCACAGAGAGCAGTGTGTTGCCCTGAAGTCCGCAGATTCTGCGTGTCTGTCTAGACTTTCTTACCTGCTCTGTGACTCATACTCATACATCAGCCTTGAAGCACTCACAATTCAAAATGATACCTCAGCAAATATATGCCACAGACTTCTGTTTTCTTAAAAATGCTCAGGTGCCAAGAGTTTGTCCTATTCAAATGGCCACCATTTAAGCACAAGGAGGGATTCGGAGGAAGGAGAAATCACACCTGATTGCATTAGAAGATCCTGGGTTAAACGAAATAGCTATTTATATAGGAATTTTGTAAGTTTTAATGCATAAATGTGAATTATTAATACTTCAGAAGGGTTAAGTGTTATAGAATTTTTCCAATGTATATTATCACTAAACAGTTGGACATGACTTAGCAACTAAGCAACAAACAACAAATATGATCATAAAGACATTTTTCATAGAACAAAACATGGGAAACTATTGCTCATAGAACTCCAACCTGGCAATTCTAGCTTATAAAATAAACCTGAAATTCTTGAGTATAAAAATGTTTTCAATGTTCCTCAATTCTTTCTTTTTATTATTGTCTCAGTATCTTATTCTGATTATCTTCACTCTAGATTTGTAATCCTCTCTGCATTTCCACAATTTATTTTTTTTCCTACACTGTACAGCTCCTGGGATCTTTGTTCTCTGACTAGGGATCAAACTTGGGCCCATTGCAGTGAAAGCATTGAGTCTTAACTACCGGACTACCAAGGGCTTCCCTCTATGCTTTATGTTCTTATTCATGAAATTCAGCCTGCCTTTCCTTCTCTCTGCATACCCTCAATCTTTAGAGCACATGAGACAATATTTCTTATCAGTCAAGATAGGTCAAGATATTGAAAAGAAATCATACTTCTTTTTTTCTCTGAAAACTTCCTACTTCCTGTACACTCAGGCAGAATTATTTTTGTTCTTTATGTTTTTGTTGTTCAGTTGCTAAGTCATGTCCAACTCTGCAACCCCACTGACTGCAGCGTGCCAGGCTCCCCTGTCCTTCACTGTCTCCTGGAGTTTGCTCAGTTCATGTCCACTGAGTCCAGTGTTGCTATCTAACCATCTCATCCTCTGCCCCCCCTTCTCCTTTTGCCTTTATCTTTCCCAGCATCAGGTTCTTTGCAAACGACTCGGCTCTTCCCATCAGGTGGCCAAAGTACTGGGGCTTTAGCTTCAGCATCAGTCCTTCCAATGAATATTCAGGGTTGATTTCCTTTAGGCTTAACTGGTTTGATCTTGCAGTCCAAGGAGCTCTGAAGAGTCTTCTCTTAAGAAGACTGCTCAACATGTTATATACTACTACATAACTACTAGAAAAACCATAGCTTTGACTATTAAAATTTCCTACATTCCAGCATATTTCATGGGTATAAAATTATTTGTTTGTGACTATTTTCCTTATTAGGTTGCTACCTCCTTAGAGACAAGAGCTGAATTGAATTCCTCTTTCCATAGCTAGGCCTCAGCACAGTTGCTGGCCCATGTAGTATCTCCTCAGTCCTTACAAATGAAACAATTAGATATTGAAGCTAAATAATATAAGTGCATAGAATTCATCAGTCAAGTTTTGACTATCAATAATTACCACGCAGCAAGTGGAAACTAAAAAAAGGGAAAGTTAAGATCTGAATGGGAATTGTAGAGAAGTTGTAAAAGTCTGACTGAAATAGCTGATAGGAAGCAGTCTATAAAAAGAAAGATGGAATTAAAGAGATAATGAAATGAGAGAATTAAGCAAAGTCAAAGGATTCAAGAAACGGGTACTCAATGCAGGTTCAGTAGGTCTGAAAATTAGAAAGATAAAGCACTTCAAGTCAGAAACGATATTTTTAGAGCTTAAGATTTAGAAATGAAGATAGAAATGCAACCAAATCCCTGCCTCTTTACAAAATGTGTAAAAGTTTGAAGAAGCTGCAGAAGTTAGGACTGATCAGTGAAAATTACAGAAGAGGAAATTTCCAACTTCATTGGAAGTTGCCAGCGAAGAATTATTCAAGCTCTGTGTAGCTAGATGGGGAAAATGGGACGGACATGTAAAACACTGGAGATGGTGAGATTCCAATATAATATATATAACATGGAGATAAGTGTGCTGTGATCTAACTACTTATGGAAGAAGAGAGGTTGTCCTAGAAGACAATAGATGGTGTTACTGACAATATGAAAGTGAAAGTGCTCAGTCCAACTCTTAATGACTCTCACGGTCTGTATAGTCCATGGAATTCTCCAGGGCAGAATACTGGAATGGGTAACCTTTCCCTTCTTCAGGAGATCTTCCCACCCCAGGGATCGAAACTAGGTCTCCTGCATCGCATGTGGGTTCTTTACCAGCTGAGCCACCAGAGAAGCCCAAGAATACTGGAGTGGGTAGCCTGTCCCTTCTCCAGTGTGTCTTCCCAACCCAGGGATCAAACTAGGATCGCTTGCATCTCAGGCAGATTCTTTACCAGCTGAGCTACCAGGGAAGCCCATCTATATGAAGACAATAATAAAAGAAAATGGTATGAACCTCAAAAACAGAGAAAAGTTGTTTATTGATAGTGGCAACGAGAATGTTGTTTCCTTCCTCAGGCCTGATGAATTACATGGAAGAGAAAAAAAATTCAGTTCAAGGGTCAAGAGCAAAAGAAGCTTACAAATGAGGCTTCTCTGAGAAAGTGAGAATTGTCAGTGGAAAGAACACATGTAAATATACACAGCAAAATATTAGCAGGTTTGTGTGCATTGACAATGGCAGATTTACTTAGGTAAAGCTGGAAATACTTAGTTGTTCTATATTTAGACTGAAGAACTTGGAGGTGAATTTTTTGCCTGTAAATGTATAGTGCAGAATATCAGAAAAAGTATTCAAATACTTAATAGTAAACTTTAATAATTTTTATTTATAAGTTATCTTTTGGTGTCTTGCTTTAAAGTCAAAGTACTTAGATTACTTAAAATATCTAAGGTTATCCAAAAATCTATTATAAAAGCATTATCATAAATTTAGAAGGGACACTGACAAACTAGGAAGCATTCCTGGTAACTGTGACTAGGTTAAAAGGATCCAGGAATCAGTGTTATATGAAAAATGATTTTGAAGTATGAATGCATGATCTAGAAAAGTCTGAAGCAGAAGCATAATATGTCCCTTCACATACTTAAAAAAACTTTCTTGAGAGAGATTAGACATCTATTAACTCTCAGAATATAGAAAGAATATTGATCTATGGTAATATCATTCCTATAGGTAGATTGGAACTTGAAAAAGAAACCAAATTAATTAAAATTGTTTATTTTGTTTAAAGAAAAACTAGAAAGTAGCCAACAACAAATTGGCTAGCTTGTAGGGTAGCTGGCTTACCGAAGGGAGAATTGTCCAACAAAAAAAGGAAAAATATGAGGATTATATTATTATATGTTATTACATGGTTCTTGCATTGGAAGACAGATTAGATGATGGTTGGAGGTGCAGGACATTGTACAGGAGACAGGAGTCAAGACCATCCCCAAGAAAAAGTAATGCAAAAAAGTAACATGGCTGTCTGAGGAGGCCAGACAAATAGCTGTGAAAAGAAGAGAAGTAAAAAGCAAACGAGAAAAGTAAAGATATACCCATTTGAATACAGAGTTCCAAAGAAGAGCAAGGAGAGATAGGAAAGCCTTTCTCGATGATCAATGCAAAGAAATAGAGGAAAACAACAGAATGGAAAAGTCTAGAGATCTCTTCAAAAAAGTCTAGAGATACCAAGGGAACATTTCATGCAAAGATGGGCTCAACAGACAGAAATGGTATGGACCTAACAGAAGCAGAAGATATTAAGCGGTGGCAAGAATACATAGAAGAACTGTACAAAAAAGACCTTCACTACCAAGATAATCATGATGGTGTGATCTCTCACACTCATCTAGAGCCAGACATCCTGGTATGTGAAGTCAAGTAGGCCTTAGGAAGCATCACGATGAACAAAGCTAGTGGAGGTGATGGAATTCCAGTTGAGCTATTTCCAATCCTGAAAAATGATGCTGTGAAAGTGCTGCACACAATATGCCAGCAACTGGAAAACTCAGCAGTGGCCACAGGACTGGAAAAGGTCAGTTTTCATTCCAATCCCAAAGAAAGGCAATGCCAAAGAATGCTCAAACTATTGCACAATTGCACTCATCTCACACGCTAGTAAAGTAATGCTCAAAATTCTCCAAGCCAGGCTTCAGCAATACATGAACCGTGAACTCCCAGTTGTTCAAGCTGGTTTTAGAAAAGACAGAGGAACCAGAGATCAAATTGTCAACATCCGCTGGGTCAACAGAAAAGCAAGAGAGTTCCAGAAAAACATCTATTTCTGCTTTATTGACTATGCCAAAGCCTTTGACTGTGTGGATCACAATACACTGTGGAAAATTCTGAAAGAGATGGGAATACCAGACCACCTGACGTGCCTCTTGAGAAACCTATATGCAGGCCAGGAAGCAACAGTTAGAACTGGACATGAAACAGACTGGTTCCAAATAGGAAAAGGAGTTCATCAAGGCTGTATATTGTTACTCTTTATTTAACTTGTATGCAGAGTACATCATGAAAAATGCTGGGCTGGAGGAAGCACAAGTTGGAATCAAGATTGCCAGGAGAAATATCAATAACCTCATATATGCAAATGCCACCACCCTTATGGCAGAAAGTGAAGAAGAACTAAAGAGCCTCTTGATGAAAGTGAAAGAGGAGAGTGGAAAAGTTGGCTTAAAGCTCAACATTCAGAAAATGAAGATCATGGCATCCGGTCCCATCACTTCATGGCAAATAGACGGAGAAACAGTGGCTGACTTTATTTTCTGGGCTCCAAAATCACTGCAGATTTTGACTGCAGCCATGAAATTAAAAGATGCTTACTCCTTGGAAGAAAAATTATGACCAACCTAGACAACATATTAAAAAGCAGAGACATCACTTTGTCAACAAAGGTCCGTCTAGTCAAGGCTAAGATTTCTCCAGAGGTCATGTATGGATTTGAGAGTTGGACTATAAGGAAAGCTGAGCACCGAAGAATTTGTGCCTTTGAACTGTGGTGTTAGAGAAGACTCTTGAGAGTACCTTGGACTGGCGATCCACCAGTCTATCCTAAAGGAAATCAGTCCTGAATATTCACTGGAAGGACTGATGCTGAAGCTGAAATTCCAATACTTGGCCACCTGATGTGAAGAGCTGACTCGTTTGAAAAGACCCTGTTAAACCTTTCTTGCATCTTCTCAATCCTTGACTCCAGGCTATTTATCTGTGATTCCATTTTGATTTCAAGATTTGGGATCATTTTCACTATCAATATTCAGAATTCTTTCTCAGGTAGATTTCCTATCTCTTTCTCTTTTCTTTGGTTTGGTGGTCATTTCTCCTGTTCCTTTACCTGCTGGGCATTCCTCTGTCTCTTCATCTTGGTTATATTGCTGTGCTTGACGTGGCCTTTCTATATTCTGGGAATTTGTGGCGTTCTCTTTATTGTTGAGCTTCCTCACTGTGTGTGGGGTTGTATCAGTGGCTTGTCAAGGTTTCTTGATTAGGGAGGCTTGTGTTGGAGTTCTGGTGGGTGGAGCTGGATTTCTTATCTCTGGAGTGCCGTGAAGTGTCCAGTAATGGGTTATGAGATGTCAATGGTTTTGGAGTATTTTTGAGCTGCCTATATATTGAAGCTCAGGGGTGTGTTCTTGTGTTGCTGGAGAATTTGCATGGTATGTCTCTCGCTGGAAATTGTTGGCCTTTGGGTGGTGCTCTGTTTCAGTGTAGGTATGGAGGCGTTTGATGACCTCCTATCAAATAATGTTCCCTGTATTCAGGAATTCTCTGATGATCTCAGAATTCGGACTTTTGGCCTTTGAGGGAGAGGGAGAGGGTGGGATGATTTGGGAGAATGGCATTGAAACATGTATACTATCATGTTAGAAATGAAGTGCCAGTCTATGTTTGATACAGGATACAGGATGCTTGGGGCTGGTGCACGGGGATGATCCAGAGAGAAGATATGGGTGGGAGGTGGGAGGGGGCTTCGGCATTGGGAGATCGTGTACACCTGTGGCTGATTCATGTCAATGTATGGCAAAACCAATACAGTATTGTAACATAGAATAAAGTAAAGCTAAAACTAAAAAAAAAAAATCATAAAATATATTTAAAAATGATAAAATAAAATACAAAAAATATCAAATATATTTATATATTCAATAAAATCATAATAGGAAAAACAAAGACCCTGATGCTGGGAAAGATCGAAGAGGGAAGGAGAAGGGGGTGACAGAGGATGAGATTGCTGGATGGCATCACCAACTCGATGGACATGGGTTTGTGTAGACTCTGGCAGTTGTTGATGGACAGGGAGGCCTGGTGTGTTGCGGTTCATGGGGTCTCAAAAAGTCCAACATGACTGAGTGACTTAACTGAACTGAACTGAAAGTTCCTTTTAAACTCAATTTCCTGGTTCAATAGTACTATATGTTTAGAAATCTATTTTATGTTCTAATCAAAATTAAATCAAGTCAAGAACCTTATGGAACCAAGTACATATTTTACAAGCTCCATTTTTCTTTACTGAAATGTTTAAGCAGGTTGAAATATAAATAAGCTTTTTCAAAACAAACTTGGCTTTTAAAAGAATATTTTTTCAACCATGACTGTTTCTTAAAAGAAAGAAAAATATTAGTGACTTATGTTTATTAAATGGATGTGAAGAACATTAACTCATGATTCACTTAAATGAATTCAAAGAGGTTGAGTAATGGTTTTATACTTTCTGTCTAGACTAGAAGCTCAAAAAGCACACCTGTGACTCCCCAAGCCTCTGCTAAATTATGTCTGTTAAGACAGTTTTGTAAGAAGAAGAAAAACTCATCACCCACAATACCCACAAGTATGACTCTATAGATGGGAAGCCAAGTCATCATTGCATGTGACTTCAGCAGAGCTTCCCAAAAGCTTTTGGCCTTTGTGCAAATATGCAGAATGTATATTCCAGCAGGAGCCCAGGGAGGGCTGATTGTGGGAAGGAAAAAAAAGTGTGAACCATCTGTTAGTTTCCACTCCATAAATTCTCACCACCCTTCTTCATAAATCATTCCATGGGCCTTGAGTCTTTCTCTTCTCTGACACTCCCAACGTTTGTGGGTCTATCTTTCTCCCAGTTTAACATTTGAGAAAGACTGGAGTTCAAGCAGTAATGCTGAGTGTATTCATTGTGTTTTAAGCTAAAATGCAGTAGATTTCTTTTATCTTATCTGATTGGATAACTACTGATTTATTAATTCATTGGAAACTATTCACTCCAAGATTGCCAAATTATAGAAATGAATAAAATAATTCTTTCAGTCATTAAAAATATTGATAGTGGTTTTTCAGCTTTGGTCTTCAGAGGTTGAACAGTTATATCCAAGAAGTTGTACTGGTTCTTCCCAATTACAACATAAAAGGGGTCTGAAGTCCACTTACACCACTCACCTTTAAATCATCCATTAGTTCCAGAGGCATCTCTGTAACTTAATAAATGAGGCAGACATGCAAATAACTAATACAATAGAAGACAATACCATAAAATCTATTGATAGCATTTGAACAAATATCACAAAGAATTAACATTTGCATTGTACATTAAAATCAAAACAGGGTTTTGACAGAAAATGTGAAAGGAAAAAGGGGCAAGAAGGTAAGTGAAGGAAAAGTTGAACGAAAATTCACAGAAGCTTAGAAGTAGAAGCATGTTTTAGGAACAAGTCCCAGAATGTAGACTCTTTGTTCTAGGTTTCCTACACGTTTTTTGTTTCTCCCTCCCTCAGGAATTGTTCGGCCAGGATGGATGCAGCATTGGAAAGAATAGGTCTGCAGGATCTAGAAAAGGCTTTTCCTCTGATGTAACTATGCTTGTCATCCAAACGGGACCATGAGACAAGGGTATTAAATACCATCAATGTTAATATAGATACTGATTGCAAGAGTCATTCAGAGGTAGCAAGCATCCTCAGTTTGATTTGCTCATTCTTCTTTTACCATTTCTACTCTCCTAGTCCCTAAAATTTTCTCAAATTGATAAGTTCAGAGGGAACAAAAGATATAACCAGATCGCAATTCACTGGAGTTTTTTTTGCCTCTCAAGTAAAATGAAGGGATTGGCATAGAAGGTCACGAACATTCTTTCAGGTTGTAATGCTGTTGGATACTACAAATACAAATGTAGTCACCATATAATTCATCTCTCATCTTTCCTCTCTCCTTTCCTCCCTCCTATTCTCTCTTTCTTTCTCAGTCATAGATATTTATTTTATACATTAAAATAACATATTTTTGACAACAATGATTTTTAAAAACTACTTAATCTTTAGGCTAGTCTGACATTTTTATCCAGAGGCATTTTATCCCTAACTGAATATTCTTATAGTATATTTATAGCCTACTAATCAATATAAAAATATGTCATTTATATATGTGTATGTGTATCATGGTACACATATAAATCACTTGTGAAGAGAGTCTAATATGAAAAAGTGAAAAAGAAACGGGCTCAGTCATGTCTGACTCTTCACAACCCCGTGGACTATACAGTGCATGGAGTTCTCCAGGCCAGAATACTCGAGTGGGTTCAGTTCAGTAGCTCAATTGAGTCTGACTCTTTGCAACCCCCATGAAGCGCACCATGCCAGACCTCCTTGCCCATCACCAACTGCCAGAGCC
>SJYC01032340.1:0-49580 GCA_006408675.1 Madoqua kirkii | reverse complement strand
TAACTGATTTATTTTCAATTAATTGAATTTTATTGTCAGAAATTTCTTTTATTTTTTCCTCGTCCAACAACTTGATAGAATCCGCCAACTGAGTTTGAGCGACAACACGGTTTTTTGCCTCTTTATATTCATCATAAATTTTCTTTGAAATTTTTTCGTAAATATCTGTGTCAGTGAGCATTTGGAGAATTTCAGACTTTTTGTCCCTATCGGCATAAAGAAATTTTGAAAACTGATTTTGAGCCAACATAACACACCTCATAAAACGGTCGAAATTCAACCCCGTTAATTTTTCAATTTTAAAATCAAATTCCCTCTGTTTGTCAGTTATTGTTACAAAAACCGAATCCTTCAAAACATAAAGAGTGTTTTTTGCATTATGCAAAGTTCCCGTTACTTTTCCGTGAGCCTTTCTGACAATCCATTCGGCTTTGTAAATCTTACCGTCAAAAGCCTCAAAAATTGTCGCTGCCAAAGCAATGGCAGTGCCGTAACGCATAATATGACGGGAATCGTTTGTACGTGTAAGCGCAGAATTTTCGATGTTAATATCCTCTTTTTCAACGCTTTCAAACCTCGGAGTTTTACCGTAAAGCGAAAGGGAAACTGCATCGGTTATGGTACTTTTTCCTGCACCCGTTTGACCGCAAATCAAAAAAAGCGGAGAATTTTTCAACGGTTCGGTTGTAAAATCAATTTCCGCATCTTCTAAGGTTGCAAGATTTTTTATGATAATTTTTCTCAGTTTCATATTTCTTCGATAATTTTTTTGAGCATTTCCGTCAGATTTCCGTCAAGTTCACATTGCTTTTTTGACTTAAAAATTTCTTTAACTATTTCCAAAGGATTCCTCTGACGAAACTCTTCCGCACTAAAAGATTCACCAAAGGCTGTTTCTTCTGCTTTGTTGAGACAAAAATTTTTCTTAAAAGTACAAAATTTGGCTTTTTTGTTTTTAAGAATTTCCGTCAGAACAGACTTTGTATCGGGATTGATAAATTGTTGCAATAAATTGATTTCCAGATACATATCTTCATCATCAGGAATTTTTTCCAACTCAATTTTTACTTCTTCCAAAGTTTTAGGAACATCGGGAAAAGTTTTAAGAGGAATTTTTTGAGGAATTTTTTCCAACTTTATTTCCGCTAATTCTTCACCTGAAAATTCAACAACGGTAACCGAATGTTGATAATCTTTTTCAGCAAAAGAAAAAGCAAGAGGCGAGCCTGAATATCGCATAAAACGCTTATTATCAATAGGTTGCGGTTTATGAATATGTCCAAACGCAAAATATGAGACCCCCTGCGGAAAAACCTCGGAATTAATACTATCTTCACCGCCTATTTGTTCGCCTTGCAATGAAACGGAATAACTTGCCTTTGAAGTAGTAAGATGTCCGGTAACAATTATCGGCAATTTTTTTCCGTCTCTCAATTCAAAAGCCCTCGAAACAACTTTGTCGTAAAATTCTCCTATTGTTAAAATTTTGTCTTTCTCCGCATAAAAATCACCTCGACGCAAAAACGGAACGGCACAAACAACGGCTTTTTTGTCCAATACGAAAATCATTGAATCAAAATCCAACTCCCCGTTTTCTAACCTCGGAGCAGAGGCAACGATATGAGTTTTAAAACTCTTTAAAATCTCTTTCGGAGCGTTGAGAAATGACGGAGAATCATGATTTCCGCCCGTTATAACAATCTCTAAATCAGGGAATTGCGAATGTAAAGAATTTATCAGACCGTAATAAGTTTTTACAACGGAATTGGAAGGCGCAGCAGTGTCAAATATATCGCCCGAAATTATCATTATGTCAATTTCGTTTTCCGCTAAAATTTCCTTCAACCGCGAAAAAAAATACTCAAATTCTTCTTCTCTGTCGTAAGAATAAAGGTCTTTGCCGAGATGCCAATCGGCAGTGTGAAGCAGTTTCATAAAAAATTAATTTTTTTCGCCCATATAAATGGCTGAAAGACCCATAGTAAGCCATTTCAGCCTCGTATTCTTAAAACCCGCATCTTCCAACAGATGCAAAAAACGTTCCCCGTAAGGAAAATTATCCACACTTTCAGGCAAATATTTGTACGCCTGTCCGTCCTTAGAAACAATTTTTCCCAAAAACGGCAAAACTTTATGAAAATAAAATCCATATCCCACTTTTACCAAAGGATTAGGCGGCTCGGAAAGTTCCAAAACCACAAGCCGCGAAGAAGGTTTTAAAACCCTGAAAATTTCTTTCAATCCCTTAGGAATGTCAGCAAAATTTCTCACTCCAAAGCCCACAGTAGCACAATCAAAACTGCAATCCTCAAAAGGCATTGAAAGAGAATCGGCTTTGAGAAATTTTATACGATTTTCAAAACCTAATCTCTTAGTTTTTTCAACTGCTATGTTAAGCATATTTTGAGAAATGTCAATCGCAGTAATAAAAGCAGATGTTTTTTCGGCTTCGAGAATAGAAAAATCTCCCGTTCCAGCGGCAATGTCAAGAATAGAGGACGGTTTGTTTTCGTCGGCAATTTCAACCGCCTTTCTGCGCCAAATTTTGTCAATTCCCAATGTTAAGGAATGATTCAAAAAATCATATTTCGGGGCAATGTTGTTGAACATATCTTCTACTTGTCCCCGTTTGTCTTTGGAAGAATTTGCGTAAGGTTTTATTTCCATCATAAATCGGTTTGACCGTTAAAAATTTTAATACCCGAGGTTTCAAAAAGATATTTGTCGTAAATCACTTTTTTAACGTCTATCTGCTTGAAAGGCAAAGATTTAAAATCAAATTCCCCGGAAAGTCCCTCCCCTTCTCTCGTTATACAAAAAGGATACGGATTTTGCGGGTCAAACAAAAAACGTTTCTCCTCTTCAAAAATACTCACCGCACCGTCTAACTCATCTCCGTGTTTAAAAAACAAATATTGAGTTAAAATCAATTTGCCGTTGTAAAAATAATAAAAAACTTTTTCCGATTCAAACAACGTCCAAATTCGTCCAAAATAATATTCGGCAAGAAAAAAAGAACCTTTTTGCTTTGTACGGTAAAATTTAAAATTTTCATAGTTTTCCAACCAAATTGTATCACCGATGATTTCGTTATTTTCGTCGGAAAAAAAATTATCAGGATTTTTTACCAACTGCTTAAACGAAAATTTTTCGCCGCTCAACTCCTTGTTAAAAACCGAAATTAAAGAATCCGTTTTTACCTTACCTGAGAAAATGACGTCTGAAAACAACAAAACAACAACGCCGATAAAACAAAATATTTCATACCTTTTTAGTTTTTATTTCAATTAGAAGATGCAATTTCACTCTCTCCGCTATCGTCAAAACTCGAAATATCACCGCCGCCGAATTGAGATTCGGGAATATCCTCGGCATATATATTGTTGCCCATAAGATAATCAATTGAATTAATCGCCTCAACATTTTCCTGACGTTTTTGCTCTTCCAAAGCGGCTTTTTGTTCGTCCGTTTCTTCCGTTTTGGGTTCAAGATACTCCTCACGCATAATGTTGAAACGACGGTTGCGGAGAATCCAGCGCAGAAGTTTTATAACATACTGTAAATCAACCGAAAGCGTTTTAGGACAAGCCAAAGAAGGAATATTATTTATCACGGTCATATATTCGCCGGAATTGTTAGTAACGCAAAAAACCTCGCCTGAGCCGATTTTTTGTTCGGCATTGTCAATAAAATTATACTCAATTTCGCGGTTGTCGTCTCTTACACCCGTTATGTCCTGAAAATAAAACTCGTTGGTAGAAATGGTAGTCAAAGAATCGTCAAGCCAATTGTAATTACATTTAAAAAGGCTGATATAATACCTCGTTAAAACCAAAATCTGAACCCGCCAAACCGAATAAATAAACGTTCCGTCTTCCAAAGGAGAACGCAAAATCTGTTCCGCATTAAGTCCGGGAGCCTGCCAAAAAACAGGAACGGGAATTATAACGAAATTTTCCGGCTTAACATCACTCATATTCAAACCCAAAATTTCAATGCTTTTGGGTTTGACGGTCTTTTTCAAATCTTTAATCAGCCAAGAAACCATCTGTTGCCCCGTAGGACGCTGAGAAAAAATCCGTTTTATCTTGAAATAAGGCCCTATAAACAAATAAAACTGCCAAAACGCAAATACAAAACAAGCCGAACAAAAAATCACAGTAGGAACAGCCCGCTTTAAATAAAACATCAAAACAAGCCCCATAAAAATGCCGATATAAACCACAAAATCCGTCCCTTCGTAAAAGAAGGCAGTTCAAGTTTGTTAACTTTAAAGTAATTGTTGATAAAAAAACGCCTTTGTTCTTCTGTTAGTTCCTCAATATCAACACCTTGATTATTGTTTTCCATATACGCCGCCTAAAAAAATTATATCGTTTCCTTTTTTGATTTTTAAATTAGCATCCGCCCCGACGAAAACCTCATTATGACCGCCGCAAAATACATAACCTTCTGCATCAAAAGTTTTTACCGCACCGAAATTGTCAAGAGAGCCTATCGAAACAACTCTGTAATCAGAAAAATCGTCGGTAAAATCTTCGTCGTTGAAAGTCGGTTTTATACGTCTGATTCCGATGTCGGTTTTGTAATTTTCTATGGTTAAGTTTTTGATTTTCAAGTCAAAAAGCCTGTAACGCAAATTTTCGGGCAAATTGTCGTAAATATCGGTTGAAAAAAATGAATATTCATCATTTGCTATCAACAAAAGCGATTGACAAAGTGCCTGAAAAACAGCACTCCGCGCTTTTTTTCTGTCGTTGTCCCATGCCCCGGCTTCAATCAAAACCGACGAAGTTTTCCTTTCCATAAACGTATCGCCGAAAGCCTCAGGAGTAAAAACGTCGGAATATTTCCCGATTCTGCCTTGAAAATCTTTTTCCAAACTTTTTACAACGCCCGAAATCAATTGCATCGCTTTTTTTCTTGCCGTCGTAACTGACTTTTTTTCATCACATTCGGGCGCAAGAAAAGCGATTAAAGTTTGCAAAAGTTGCGGTTTTGTAGTATAATAAAGTTCTTGGTCGTGAAGATTAAAAGCAAATTCTACCTGAAATTCCTTTTGAACGCTGTCCAACAAAACTGACTCCGGCGACAACAATGTTTTTGCATCTCTGTTAATATCAATGCCTTGCGCATTACGGCGGTCGAATTTTTCGTTGCCGTCAGGATTTAAAAGCGGAATCAAAATAAGATTCAAATTCTTTAAAATCAATTTTGTCTCAGGCAAATCAGATTGCAAAAAATTAATAAATCCATCAACGCCAACGTCGATACAGGTTCGTTGCCGTGCATTTGGGAAAAAATCAAAACATTTTTCCCGCCTGAACCGCATTGCAATACGTAAATGGGACGTTTTTCAAACGAAAATCCGATTTTTAAAATTTTTATATTTTTTTTTCGGATTTGTTTGTCAATTACCCGCTGAAATTCCGTATATTTGAACCGTCTTTCCGGCAAAAGAGTTTCTGTAAATTCGTCGGAGAACATAATTTTAATTTTTCACGCGTACAAAATTATTAAAAAAAATGGAAAAAAAAGTATTAATAGCCGAATTAATTGTAATTTGTCTTTTTTTGTTTTCGTGCAGACAAGAAAAAAGGCAAAACGTTAATTTTGAGAGTTTTAAAGCAGTTGTCTGTCAAAGCGACTCGATTAGAGACTTCAAAATCAACAAGATTATCAACGACAAATACACCGTAAAAGAAAAGTTTTTAAAAAGTAAATCACCCGTTACAATAAGCGATTTGCAGGATTTCAGCGATAAGGTTTTTAGTTTTAAGGTTGAGCCTTCTAAAAACGCTGCCGGACTTACGATAGAGTCGCCTTTTGTTTTCGTTTACAACAATGCTGAAAGAATCGGAAGCGTTTTTTTCTTTTCGTCCGACAAGAAAAGGCTTTTTGTCTGGCCCGACGAATTAGCGGAAATTTCAAAAGTTAAAAATTCCGATACGAAAATCCTTTACGACAAAATAGTAAAAAAGATGCCTTCGCATTGGCAAAGACACCTTAAATATATGACTTACAATCCTCCCGCCGGAATAACGGAACTTCAACTTCTGCATCCTCAAAGCATTTATATGCTTACGAAAAACGATTGCGAAGAATCAACCCGCCGTTTTGACATTTCGTCTCTGACCGGCAAAGACGGCAAAATCTATTGCATTGCCGACAAACCCGACACAAGGGGAATTTACAGAGTGGACACCGCAGAAAACAAAAAATTTTTCATAACGAAAGAAATCAACACCAACGTTACTTCCACCGACCCGATTATGAAGTAGTGGACGTTTTGAATGGCAAATTTATTCTTGCCGACGAAATTCACGATTTGATTTACATTCAAAAAGCCCCAAACGCAGAAGAATTTGATTCGCTCAGAATAGATTTTACCGTTTTGGGCGAAGATATGAAACTTTGGAGCGGCAACAACGCCGGAATCGAAGGCATGACTGTTGACAACAAAAATAATCTTTTGTATATCGCCAAGGAAAGAGACCCGCGCCGAATGTTTGTTTACGACCTCAAAACCAAAAAATTAACTGCTCCTTACGACAAAGAAATTTTACCTGACGACGGTGATATTTCAGATTTGTGTTACGAAGATGGATTTTTGTACATTCTTGACCGTCAAAATTGTTTCGTCCGCAAATTCGATGTTAAAACTAAAAAAAGCACATACGCCTCGTTCAGGAAATACTCCACAAACGGCATTGTTCACAATTATCATGCGGATTTCGGTATGGCAGAGGCACTTTGGCTGACAAAAGATGCCGTTTTTATCGGTTTTGACAACAACGAAGACCCCGTTACGGATTTCGGAGAAACAGTAGGTTTGGAAAAAGGCAGCAGAAGACCGTCAATCTTCGTTTTTAAACGTCCGAAAGGGTTCTAAAAAAAAATTAATTTTTTTTTCGCATTATAAAATTTTGAAAATCATTTTCTTAAACTTAAAGCATTTTCTATGTACGTAGAAAATGCTTTTTTATTAAGAAAAAAAATTGTAAATTTGCAGCACTATCTTTTTTTATTATTAAACGTATAAGTTAAAACAATTATGGCTGCAACTATTTCATCGGGATTCTTAGGAGGATTATTTGCAACTTTTGGGGTTATTTGTGCCTTAGCACTTGTAATCGTAATAGGAACGTTGCTGAAAATGTACTTCGATTCCCAAAAAGGCAAAGAGAATTTGGCGCAGATTATGTTAAACTACCGCCAAAGTCTTCTCAAAAAAGATATGTTCGAGGAATACGAATTTATCTCAAAGTTTGTTAAACAATTACAAAAAAACGAAGTACCCAAAGAGTTGAAAGAAAAGTACATCGTTAAGGTAGACAGCGATTTAGGTTGGATAACCGAAAACGATGGTTCCGAAAGATTGGGTTTTCGTTACAAGTATTCGTTAATGCCGAGAGTTCCTTTCATCAAGAAAAAAGAAGAAAAAAAGGACGAAAAGAAAGCAGATGACGGTAAAAAATGATTTATCCGAAAAATTTTGAAATTAAAACGGGGTTTGTTAAAATCCGCAGTCTTCTGAAAGAGAAATGTTCGTCTTCGGCAGGGAAAAGAAAAGTTGATAAAATGTGTTTTTCAACAGACTTTTCCCTACTTAAAACATCACTCAATTTAGCAGCGGAATTTAAACAAATCCTTTTAACGGGAATTGATTTTCCTCAGGACAATTATTGTGATTTGCTTTCGGTTTTAAAAAAAATCGAAAAAGAAAACACTTTTTTATCAAAAGAGGAACTTTTTGAAACTTCGCTCTCGTTAAAAACGTTGAAAAACATCACAAAATTTTTCAAAAACCGTCCTCAAACAGAATTTCCGTATTTGCAAAATCTTTGCAAAGAAATCTTTATTGATTATCCGCTTATACAGTTAATTAACTCAGTAATAGACGATTACGGCGAAATTAAAGATTCTGCAAGTGCGGAATTAAAACGGATAAGGGCAGAAAAAAATTCTAAACTTTCTTCGGTTTCTTCCCTCGCAACAAGGCTTTTAAGGGAAGCAAAACGACAGGGTTGGTGTTCGGCGGAGGCTGAAATCACAGTCAGAGACGGCAAAATGCTTATTCCCGTATCGTCAGGCAACAAGAGAAAAATTCCGGGCGTTATTTCCGACGAATCAGCCTCGGGAAAAACTGCATTTATTGAGCCGTTGGAAAGCATCGAACTCAACAACGCCGTCCGCGAACTCGAATTTGAAGAACGCAGAGAAATCATAAAAATTCTGACCGAAATAACGGACAAAATCCGTCCTAAAGCCGACGATTTAGAAAATGCAGGCAAAATTTTGGCGGAACTTGATTTTTCCCGCGCAAAAGCAAAATTGGCGATAGAAACAAATGCCGTTTTACCGAACTTAACAACCTCACCATCAACCGATTTGAGGGTTGCAAGACATCCTTTGTTGGAATTTTCGTTGAAACAAGAAGAAAAAAACATTGTTCCGATAGACATAGAACTCAATGAAAATCAACGCATTATAATGATTTCAGGTCCCAACGCCGGCGGAAAATCCGTTTGTCTTAAAACAATGGGACTTATTCAATATATGCATCAAAACGGACTTTTAACGCCAGTGAGCGAAAACTCCGTTTTAGGAATTTTCAACGGAATTTTCATTGACATCGGCGACGAACAAAGCATTGAAAATGACCTAAGTACATATAGTTCCCACCTTTTAAATATGAAAAATTTTCTCTCGTCTTCGGGGTCAAAATCTTTGGTTTTGATTGACGAGTTCGGTTCGGGAACAGAACCTATAATCGGCGGAGCAATAGCCGAGGCGGTTTTAGACAGGCTCAATTCACGCCGCGTAAAAGGCATTATTACAACGCATTACACCAATCTGAAAAATTATGCCGCCGAAACGAAAGGCATTATAAACGGCGCAATGCTTTACGACAAAGAAAATATGAAACCGCTTTTTGAATTGGAAACGGGAAAAACGGGAAGTTCGTTTGCATTTTTTTTGGCAAGAAAAATGGGTTTGGACGAAAACCTATTAAAAAAAGCCGAAGAAATTCCGGAAGAGAACACATTGATTATGAACGTCGTACGGCAGAATTAGAAGACGAAAAACGAAAATTGAAAATAAAAATTTCGTCAATAGAACAAAAAGAAAAAGCCCTGAGCAAAAAGGAGGACTTTTTTGACACCGAAACCGAATATACTCTCTCTCAACGCAAAACTATAATCAAAGCCACAAAAGTAAAATTAGAATCTATTTTAAAAGATGTTAACAAAAAAATAGAAAACACGATTTTAGAAATCAAAAATGCTGAGGCTGAGAAAGTTAAGACGAAAGAAATACGTCAGGATTATAAAAATTTCGTTGACGGAAAACTTTCTGAAATAAACGAAGAAGAGAAAAAAATAGAAGAAAAAATAGAAAAACTCCGTCGCAAAAAACTCGAAAAAGCCGCCCGCAAAGCCTTAAAAACTTCTCAAACACAACCCGAGGTTGAAAAACCGTTGCAAGAAGGCGATAAAGTTTTTTTAGACGATTCTCAAAATCCGGTCAAAATACTCGAAATAAAAGACGGAAAAGCACTTTTGGAATTGGGACAAATGCAAACTTTTGTTGATTTAAAAAGACTGCGCCGCGCAAAAGTAGAACCCGATAAACAAAAAATAAACGTCAGTTTTGAAACTTCGTCAAAACGAGGTAGTTTTCTTTTCGGATTGGATGTCAGAGGGTTACGCGGACAAGAGGCGGTGGAAAAAGTTTCAAAATATTTAGACGAAGCCATCGGCAGCGGTCATAACGAAATTAAAATTCTTCACGGGACAGGAACAGGCGCATTGAAAACAATGATTCGCAGTTTTCTCAACTCTCAAACGATTGTAAAAAAATGTTATGACGAAAAAATAGAACTCGGCGGAGCAGGAATCACTATTGTAGAATTGGATTTTTAAAACAAAAAAATGGATATTTCATTCTTTTTCCGACGTCAAATTAAAGAAAGCGAAGTTTTTTTTTCCGCTTTTAAAAACGTAGAAAACAGCAAGTTACGCGAAATTAAATTCAACGGTTTTAAATATGTTTTGCAACTGAATCCTGGACGGATAAAATCTTCAACGGCTGATATTTCAAAACCGCTGCAACAATCAAAATGCTTTTTATGTAAAGCAAATATGCCTTTGTATCAATTAGGAATGGATTTTAACGAATTTTTCACTATTTTTGTTAATCCGTATCCCATTTTCAATAAGCATTTTACAATAATAAGCCGCAAACACACAAACCAAACTATCATCGGTAACGAATTGATAATGTTGAAATTAGCAGAAGAATTAGAAAATTTAACAGTTTTTTACAACAGTCCGAAAGCGGGGGCTTCCGCGCCGTTTCATTGCCATTTTCAAGCCGGTGAAGAATGTCAAATGCCTATTTTCATGAAATTGAAAGTCTTAAAAAAAACTACACCATATCTCAAAAAGACGGAATTTTCAAAATCAACGATTCAACAAGACGTTTTTTGGTAATCGAAGATGAAAATATTTTGTCGGCAGAAAAAAAATTAAAAAACATTTTACAAAAAATCAATCAAATTTATTCCTCCTCAGAGCCTGAGGCAAACATCGGAGCAGTTTATAAAAACGGTATTTTCAGAATCATAATTTTACCGAGAGAAAAACACAGACCCAAAGAATACTTTTTGCCGGAAGACGAAAAAATTTTAGTTTCACCCGGATTTGCAGATTTAGCAGGCATTGTTCCGTGTTCAAAAGTATCTGATTTTGAAAAAATTACGTCCGAAAACATAAAAAGCATTATGAGCCAATGCTCAATAGAAGAAGAAAAATTTTTGATGTTATAAAAAATATCTTATTTTTGCTAAAAAATAACACATTTTTGATATAAAAAATAATATGAAGACAATTTTTAAAACTTTTTTAACTGCCGTTTCCATAGGGCTTTTCGGATGCGGTGCTGAGGTAAATGACGAGGCTAACCTCTTCATTTACAACATTGACGAACATTCCGGACTTCACGCCGCCGTAAAAAACGAAAACGGCAATTGGCAACATTTAGGACAACTTTGCGGCTCTGACTACGGAGCATGGGGCAGTCAAAAACGAATGTACAACCCATTTGTTTTGCTGACGAAAGATAGCACTTGGAGAGCAGTTTGGACGGTAAACGAAGAGGCTCCTACTTTTGCCGCCGCCTACAGCAACGACCTTGCCGTTTGGCGTCCGCAAGAGTATCCGCTTATGGAAGTTGCGCCTTGTAAAAACCTTAAAATCAATGAGAAAGATAACAAATTTGAAATCATTTTCGACGGCGGAAAAGCCATTGCCGATTATGAATTCCGTCATTTTAAATTTGAAAAATCTAACGAAAAATCCACTTTCAAAGGCGTTTCGGAAAAAATTGACGGCAAAGAAATAACCGGTCAAAAATTCAAAATTGACGCAAAAGATTAAAAAATCTCATTAATTTTTTCAACAATCAAAATGCCCTCAACGAAAAATACAAAGAACGGCTGTTCAACGACAGTACCGATTTGTTGCCGAAATTAAACCTCAAAAACGACAAAATCACAGCTAAACTTGTCGTTGATTTTTCAAAAGAGAAAAAAATTTCAGACAAATTAATCGGTATTTTTTTTGAAGACATTTCTTACGCAGCCGACGGCGGATTGTACGGAGAACTTGTCCAAAACCGCGATTTTGAATACTCGGAAAAAGACAACAAAAATTTTTCAACCCTTACGGCTTGGAAATCCGACAAAGAAATAAAAACCTCGTCAGAAAACGGAATTTCAGAAAATAATCCTAATTACGTAATTCTTGAAAATCAACAACTTACAAATTCAGGTTACGATGGAATCCCCGTTAAAAAAGGCTCGAAATATGATTTTTCTGTTTTCGTTAAAGCCGAAAAAAATTGCGTTTTAACAGCAGAAATTGTTAATCCTTCAACCAAAAAAACAATAGGCACAACAAAAATCAATGCCAATGACAAAAATTGGAAAAAATACGTTTCAACCATTTCCGTCAGCGAAAATTGCGACAATGCCGAATTAGTTTTAACAGTTAAAGAAAAAGTTTCGGTAGATTTTGTAAGTCTTTTTCCCAAAGACACTTACAAAAGCAGAAAAAACGGTATGCGAAAAGATTTAGCAGAAACAATTGCTGCCCTTCACCCAAAATTCGTGAGATTTCCCGGAGGATGTATGACACATGGTCAAGGTTTAGAAAATATTTATCATTGGAAACATTCAATCGGAAATCTTGAAGACAGAAAAGGCGATATGAACATTTGGAACTATCACCAAACCAGAGGGTTAGGTTTTTACGAATTTTTCTGTTGGTGTGAAGATATGGGTGCTGAACCGTTGCCCGTTTTAGCGGCTGGCGTTCCGTGTCAAAACTCGTTAGAAAACAAAAATCATTACGGCGGACAACAAGGCGGAATTCCGATGTCTGAAATGCTCGCTTACACTCAGGAAATTCTTGACCTTATCGAGTGGGCAAACGGCGATGAAAAAACAAGCCCCCTTGCAAAACTCCGCGCCGAAGCCGGACATTCTAAACCGTTCAACCTCAAATACATAGGCATCGGAAACGAAGACATAATTTCAACCGTTTTTGAAGAACGTTACAAATTTATCTGCACCGAAATCAAGAAAAAATATCCTCAAATACAAATTTGCGGCACGGCAGGACCTTTTCACGCACCGACCGCCGATTACATCGAAGGTTGGAATTTTGCAAATAAAAATCAAGAAATTCACGACCTCGTAGACGAACATTATTACGAAACAACAGGCTGGTTTCTCAACAATCAAGATTATTACGATAGTTACGACCGCTCAAAATCAAAGGTTTATCTCGGCGAATATTCGGCACATTCTGCCGACCCTCGTCAAAGCAATGTAGAAACGGCTCTTACCGAAGCACTTTATCTTTGCAACGTTGAGCGCAACGGCGACGTAGTAGAAATGACAAGTTATGCACCTCTCCTCTGCAAAACAACCAACAAAAATTGGGATCCCGATATGATTTATTTTGATAACGTAAACGTCTATGTAACACCAAGTTATCAAACGCAAAGAATTTTCGGAACTTATGCGGGCAACCTTTACGTTCCCTCGGTTTTGGAGGCTGACGAAATCGTTAAACACCGCGTTGCAACAAGCATAATCAAAGACGGCAAAAAAACATATCTCAGAATAGTAAACACTTTGCCCGTTACTATTCAACTGATAGTAAGCGGATTAAACTTTCCGAAGTCGGTTGAAACGGAATCGTTTTCAGGCACACCGAAACAGACGGAGGTAAAAGTTGAAAAGTCAAAACAAAAAATTGAAAATCAAACAATTACGATTAAACCGTACACGTTTGTAAATTATTCGTTATAACAAAAACAGAGCCGCAAAAAATAAGCGGCTCTGTTTTTATTTCACCAAAGTATATATTTCCGATAAATTTCTGCCGTAACCGTCATAATCAAGTCCGTAACCGACAATAAAATCGTTAGGCAAATTAAAGCCGACGTAATCAACTTTGAAATCCTCTTTAAAAGAACCGGGTTTAAAAATCAAAGTCGCAATTTTTAAACTCTTGGGATTTTTTCTAAACAATTGATTACGAATGGATTTCATAGTAAGGCCCGTATCTACGATGTCTTCTATAATTACAACGTCTTTTCCTTCAATATTATCGTTCAAACCGATTAATTCTTTTACCGTACCTGTTGTTTGAGTTCCCTCATACGAAGAAACCTTCACAAAACTTATAGTACACGGTACATTAATATGTTTCATCAAATCGGATGCAAACATAAAAACCCCGTTTAAAATGCCGATAAAATGGATTTCACGCCCCGCAAAATCGGCGTTAATTTTGTCGGCAACATTTTTAACGGAAATTTCCAATTCTTTTGCACTGATACTTACGGAAAATTTCTTATCTTTGACGATTATTTCTTTCATAGTTTTTTCCTTAAAGAAAACGCTGCAAATTTAAACAAAGAAAATTAATTTAAGAAAAATATAAATAAAAAAAAATGACACCGTTAGTTAGCATTATTATGGGAAGCGTTTCTGATATGCCGGTTATGCAGGAAGCCGCCCAATTTTTAAATGATTTATGTATTCCGTTTGAAATCAATGCGTTATCAGCACACAGAACACCCGATTCTGTAGCAGATTTTGCCAAAAACGCCTCAGAAAGAGGACTTAAAGTAATAATTGCCGCAGCCGGCGGAGCAGCACATTTACCCGGCGTATTGCCGCATATACGACTCTCCCCGTAATCGGTGTCCCGATAAAAGCCTCAATAAGTATGGACGGTTGGGATTCTATTTTGTCAATAATCCAAATGCCTCCCGGAATACCAGTAGCAACAGTCGGAATCAACGCAGCTAAAAATTCAGCAATTCTTGCCGCACAAATTCTATCGCTCACCGACGAAAAAATCAAAGAAAACATTAAAAAATTCAAAGTATCGTTGCAACAAAAAATTACCGATGCAAACAAAAAATTAGCGGAAATTAAATTCGAATATAAAACGAATTAAAATATGAAAAAGATTTTGTTTTTTTTATTTTCGCTCGTTTGTATAGAAAGTTTTGCACAAAAATACACCTTGGAGGCAAAACGTAACGTATTGAAAAACAATTACAACTATTGGGTTTGTACACCGCCTGATTACAAAAACGCCGATACAGTTTCTCAAAACGATTCCGTAAAAAAACTTCCTCTCGTAGTTTTTCTTCACGGAGCAAGCCTTTGCGGAGGAGATTTAAACAGAGTCAGACGATACGGTTGTCTGCATGCCGTTCAGCTGGGACGGGATATTAACGCCGTAATAGTTGCACCTCAAAATCCAGGCGGAGCATGGAAACCGGAAAAAATTTCTGACATAATCGATTGGATAGCAGACAATTACAGAATTGACACCAACAGAATTTATGTTTTAGGAATGAGTTTGGGCGGATACGGAACAATTGATTTTTGCGCCACATATCCCGAAAAAGTTGCAGCGGCAATGGCACTTTGCGGCGGCAGTTCGGGTGTTGGGGACATCAAAAATTTAGGCAAACTTCCTCTTTGGATAATTCACGGAACCTCTGACAGAGCCGTCAGCATAAACTGCTCTAAATCAATAGTTTCAGAACTTGAAAGTAGCAAAAACGATTCTCTTTTGATGTACACTTGGCTCAAAGGCGCAAGCCACGGTGCACCTGCAAGACTTTTTTATGCCGAATCTACTTATCAATGGTTGTTTTCTCACTCGCTAACTGATTAGTAAGAACGATTAACAGAGATTTCACCGTATCTAATGAAAGTCTTACGCATGCGTATGAAAATTTGTCGAAATATAAAGACAGAATTGCCGTAATAGACAAATATCCAAACACTTACAATTATACTCCGAGAAGAAGTAACATCAATTATTCCGACTGCGAAGTTTGGGTTGTAAAACAAGGCGACGTTCTTGTAAACATAGCCAAAAGCACAAAAACAAGTGTTGAAAATATTTGCCGACTTAACGGAATTTCAAGAAATTCTATGTTGAGAATAGGACAAAAACTAAAAATCCGTGATAAATAAAAGAAAAAATTTTTATTTTTGCAAAAAAAATTAAATCATACAAAAATGTTAAATATAGCAATTTTCGGAGCCCCGGGCGTGGGCAAAGGCACACAATCCGCCTTAATTGAAAAAAAGTATAATCTCGTTCACATTTCAACGGGCGATATTTTAAGGGAAGAAACAACCAAAGGAACGGAATTGGGCGTTAAAGCCAAAACCTATATGGACAAAGGTCAGTTGATTCCTGACGAATTGATTATCAATATGTTAGAAAAAAAAGTAGACGAAAACATCAAAGCGGAAGGCATACTTTACGACGGTTTTCCCCGCACGGTAAAACAAGCCGAGGCTTTAGACGGAATGTTTGCACGTAAAGGCTTGAAACTCAATACTTTCCTTTGCCTTAGTGCAGACCACGATACTTTGGTTGCAAGACTTTTGAACCGTGCCAAAGATTCGGGACGTGCCGATGATGCAGACGTTGATGTTATCGAAAACAGAATCAAAGTTTACAACGAACAAACTTTGCCTGTTGCCGACTACTATCGTCAGCAAGGTAAAGCCGTAGAAATCAATGGAATAGGCGAAATTAACGACATTTTCAACCTCATTTGCACGGCAATAGATTCGGTAAAATAACATTATTTTTTCGTTAATAAAAGAGCGCAGTCCTTTTGGATTGCGCTTTTTTTGTATCTTTGTGCGTGTTTTGTCTGCGAAGTTCTGTCAGACTTCGCGGTTAAAAGGGAATCGGGTGAAAATCCCGAACAGTCCCGCTGCTGTAAACTTTTTTAAAAGTGTCTGCAATCTTTTTGCCACTGTTTTTTTTTCGGGAAGGCGCAGACATAAAGTGAGTCAGAAGACCTGCAAAACACATTTGTCTGCTTTGAACTGCGAGGACGGCGACAAGCAGCATTAAAAATTTTCTAAGTAAAAATGACAAAATTTTTGCTGCACCTTGTTTTAACGGCAGGGCTTTGGTTGTTTTACATTGTTTCAAAGGCACAAACAACCGATTCAATACCTGTCCGCAAAATCAAGGAAGTAGATGTTTTTGCCGATAGTAAAAAAACGGAAAACATTGTAAATCAAAGTATTACCGCCGAGAAACTAAAAATTATGCCTATAACGGAAACCTCTGACGTTTTAAAGTTTTTCAGCGGCGTTTCCATAAAGGATTACGGCGGAACAGGCGGACTTAAAACGGTGTCTGTCAGGTCGTTAGGTAGTTCCCATACGGCTGTGGATTATGACGGCGTTCCCGTTTCAAACGCTCAGGCGGGACAAATTGATATTTCGCAATTTGACGTTAATAATATTTCAGAAATAAAACTCGCTGTAAATCAAGACGATAACTTATTAAAACCGGCAAAATTTTTCTCATCGGGAGCAACGCTCAGCATTAATTCGGACAAAGAAAATTTTTCCGACAGAATAAAAACCATTTTTAAAAGCGGCTCTTTCGGGCTTTTTTCAACTGACGTTTTCGGCAGCAAAAAAATCTCTAACAATCTGATTATCAATGCAAATTGCCTTTTTTTGCGTTCTGACGGAATGTACAAATTTACATTGAAAAATTACCAAAAAATTAGTCAGGAAAAACGCAAAAACACTGATATTCAGACAAAAAAAATCGAAGTAAATCTTTTTTACAAAGACAGTTCAAAAACGGATTTCAATCTGAAAATTTATGCTTACGATTCTAAACGCGGCTTGCCAGGCAGCGTAATTTTTTACAACGACAACGCAAAAGAACGCTTAAACGATAATATATTTTTTGTCCAAACAAATTATAAACGTCGGATTTTCAACAATTTAACAACAAAATTTATTACAAAATATAATTATTCCGCCTCGCTCTACAGCGACGAAAACGTAAAATATTCAGGTGGGAAATTGCAACAAAATTCTTATCAAAACGAATATTTTTTGTCGTGGATTAATCTTTTTCAAATCGCAGCTCCGTTGGCAGTTTCGTTAAGTACGGATTACTTTTTCAACACTCTCAACAGCGGCATAACTTCTTTAAAACCAAAGCGTAACACAATTTTAACGGCGGCAAATCTCAAATTTTCGCCCAATAAAATTCTTATTTTTTCCTTGGGAACGGTTTACACTTTTTTAACTGAAAATTATTACAAAGGTGTTAAGAAAAATTCGCCGTATTTTTCGTTGAATCTTTCGCCGAAAGATTTTTTATCGTTTAATTTTATGTTGAAAAAAACTTTCCGCGTTCCCGACTTTAACGAGTTGTATTACACGTCGTTAGGCTCAACAAATTTAAAACCCGAAGATGCTTCGGAAATAAATTTGGACGTTTCTCTTTGTAAAAAAACTTGGAAAATTTCAGCCGATTTTTATCGCAACAACGTTGAAAACAAAATAGTTGCAATTCCTACTTTGTATATTTGGAAAATGTCAAATTACGGAAAAGTTAAAATTATGGGCTTTGATTTTTCTATTGATAAGAGTTTCTTCGCTTTCTTTTTTAACGCAAAATATTCCTACCAAAAATCATTAGACGTAACAGACATAAAATCAACGCTTTACAAAAATCAAATTCCTTATACGCCCGAACATTCGGGAAGTTTTTTTGTCAGCGCAGACTATAAAAAATTTACATTTTCCTTGACATCAATTTTGTCAGGAAAACGTTACTTTTTGGAATACAACATTCCCGAAAACGAAATTGAAAAATATGCAGAATTTTCTTCGGCATTGTCGAGAAAATTTTTAGTTAAAAATAATGAACTTTTTGTAAAATTTTCTTGTATAAATTTTACGGATTGTCAGTACGATGTAATCAAATATTACCCTATGCCGGGAAGACGGTTTGAAATTCAGTTAATTTTTAATTTTATAAAAAATGAGAAATAAAATTTTATTGTTAAGTGCTTTATTTTTAAGCAGTTTTGTAATTTCGTCTTGCAACGAAGACGAAGAAAACACGCCTCAGATTGAACCCATCAAAAAGGCAAAAAAAGTCGTAATTCTCAATGAAGGACTCCTCGGAAATAATAATTCCAAAATCGACGTTTATTTGCCCGATAGTTTAAACTATTGTGAATCTGACATTTACGCTAAAATTAACGGTGAAAATTTAGGCGATACAGGACAAGATATAATTTATTACGGCAACAGATTTTATGTAAGCGTTTTCGGCTCAAATTATATCGCAAAATTGGACGAAAACTTAAAAGTTTTAG
This sequence comes from Madoqua kirkii, assembly GCA_006408675.1. Lineage (NCBI taxonomy): Eukaryota > Metazoa > Chordata > Mammalia > Artiodactyla > Bovidae > Madoqua > Madoqua kirkii. The sequence continues at coordinate 30,815 of SJYC01032340.1, read as the reverse complement.
AGAAATATCAATTTACCGAGGACGAGGGGCAACCGCGCTATCTCGCTGCAAATGAGGGAAAAATATATGTTTCCACTTACGGCGGAAAAATTTTTAAGTTTGATACTACTTCTGTTTCAAAGTCCGAAAAATTCGTTGAAGTAGGGCCGCATCCCGAACAAATCTGCCTGAAAAACAATTACTTATACGTTGTCATTGCCGGCGACTACATCGTTAAATACGAAAACAAAATCGCCGTAGTAGATTTAACGGATTTTTCGTTTAAAGAAAATATCGAAATCTTAGATGACCCGACAAATATTTTGTGCGTTAATAATTTACTTTACGTAATTCATTATAACACAACAAGTTGGACTCAGGAAATTTTGGAAGTTAATCCTACCGACAAAATTTATTCCGTTCTTTGTCCGGGTGCAAAAATCACAACAGACGGTGAAAATCTTTTTTATGTTAATTCCGTAACGGATTGGGCTGCAAATCAGACTGTTACGAGTTTTCATAAAATGGGTTCAACGGAAAATCTTTTGGATTTAACACAAACGCCCGAATTATCCTCTTCAACAATCTATCTCTTTGATATTGACCAAGATACGAAAGATTTTTACGTCGGAACAACAGATTACAAAACACCCGGAACAATTTTCCGTTTCGACAAAAACGGAAAATTCATAACCAAATTTTCAACAAGCGGAATCAATCCGTCAAAAGCGGTGTTCATAAAATGAAAAAATTGTTTATTTTTATCATTTTTGCCTTCTCTGCCTGCGTTTTTCAGGAACGCAGCAGAGATTTTTCAGAGGAAAATTTCACGGAAATTCCTATGAAATACGCCTCACATCTTAAAATTTTAAAAAATTCCGACGGAGATTTTATTGTTAAAATCCGCAATCCTTGGGATACGTCAAAAATTCTACATAAATATTTTTTAACGAAAAAAAAAACTTTAAAATTGGAAAATTTTACCGTTATTAATTTCCCTGTTAATAACGCTTTGATTTTTACTTCGTTACATGCTGCATTGATAAAAAATATCGGTTGTATTGATAAAATTTCGAGTCTTTGCGATTGTCAGTACATTTTGGACAAAGATTTAAAATCGGCTCTCGAAAACGGAAAAATTAAAGACCTCGGACAATCAATGAATCCCGATGTAGAAAGAATAATTTTAGAAAATCCCGATGTAATTTTGCTTTCGCCTTACGAGAGCGCAAACGGTTACGGAATGTTGTCAAAAACGAAAATCCCTTTGGTAGAATGTGCCGATTATATGGAAAATTCTCCGCTCGCACAAGCCGAATGGATGAAACTTTATGGTTTGATTTTCAATAAGTTGAAAACGGCTGATTCTCTTTTTTCTGTTGTCGAAAAAAATTATGCGGAACTAAAAAAGCTCGTTAAAAACAAAGGTCAAAAAAAAGTTTTGCCTAATTTTTTAACGGGGTCAATTTGGTACGTTCCCGCTGCAAAATCCTCAACGGCACAATTTTACAAAGATGCAGGTTTTAGTTATCCATTTGATTTTTTAGACGGTTACGGCAGTGTGCCTTTGGATTTTGAAAAAGTGTTTTCGTGCGCTTTTGATGCACAAACTTGGATTGTAAAATACAACAGAAAAGACGATTACGATTTGGAAAAATTTTCCAATGAAAATCAAAATTACGGAAAATTTAACGCTTTAAAAAACGGCGGAGTTTATCTTTGTAATTTAAATTACGTGCCGTTTTACGACGAAACGCCTTTCCGACCCGATATTCTGCTGAAAGAATACATAAAAATTTATGACGAAAATCTATTCCCTAATTACGAACTGAAATATTTTAAAAAGTTGAAATAAAAAATTTGCAAAATCTTACAAAAAACTTTAATTTTGCGCTTTTGAAAAACAAGCAATCAGAATCAAAAAAATGGCAAAAGTTTCAGGTGCGGTTGTGGTGGACGAAATCAAATGCAAAGGCTGCGGTTTGTGTGTCGATGCGTGTAAATTCGGTGTCCTCCAACTTTCCCAAAACGTTAATTTAAAGGGTTATAACCCCGCTTTTATGGTGCATCCCGAAAACTGCACGGGCTGCACCAACTGCGCAACAATTTGTCCCGATGCAGTTATCACCGTTTACAGAGTTAAAGAAAACAACTGAATATGAGCGAATTAAGACTTATGAAAGGTAACGAGGCCCTCGCCGAAGCCGCTATCAGAGCAGGCGTTGATGCTTATTACGGTTACCCCATTACCCCACAATCGGAAGTTATGGAATATCTTATGAAGGAAAATCCGATTAACACCACAGGAATGGTTGTCCTTCAAGCCGAAAGCGAAGTTGCATCCATAAACATGGTTTACGGAGCAGCAGGCGCAGGAAAAATGGCGATGACCTCCTCGTCAAGTCCGGGCGTTTCGCTCATGCAGGAGGGAATTTCGTACATCGCAGGCGCAGAACTGCCTTGCGTGGTAGTAAACGTTGTAAGAGGAGGCCCAGGATTAGGAACCATTCAACCAAGTCAGGCGGATTATTTCCAGACCGTTAAGGGCGGTGGACACGGCGACTACAAACTTATTACGCTCGCTCCCGCATCTGTTCAAGAAATGGCTGATTTTATGAAACTTGCGTTCGATTTAGCCTTTAAATACAGAAATCCCGCAATGATTCTCTCTGACGGTGCAATCGGTCAAATGATGGAAAAAGTAGAACTTTTCGACCCGATTCCCCGTAGAACCGACGAAGAAGTTGCCGCTCAATGCCCGTGGGCAACAACAGGCAGAAAACGCGGAACTCAAAAACGTGTCATAACTCTTTACGCTTAGTGGCTTCCGTTCAAGAGGATTTATGAAACTTGCGTTCGATTTAGCCTTTAAATACAGAAATCCCGCAATGATTCTCTCTGACGGTGCAATCGGTCAAATGATGGAAAAAGTAGAACTTTTCGACCCGATTCCCCGTAGAACCGACGAAGAAGTTGCCGCTCAATGCCCGTGGGCAACAACAGGCAGAAAACGCGGAACTCAAAAACGTGTCATAACTTCTTTACGCTTAGTGGCTTCCGTTCAAGAGGAGTTTAACATTAAACTTCAAAAAAAATACAAACAAATCGAAGAAAACGAAGTCCGCTGTGAAATGATTAACTGCGATGATGCTCAGTACGTTATCGTTGCCTATGGGTCAAGCGCAAGAACAAGTATGAAAGCCGTCGATACGGCAAGAAAAGACGGCTTAAAAGCAGGTTTGTTAAGACCTCAAACCCTTTGGCCATTCCCATCAAAACAGATTCAAGACCTTATCGCAAAAGGCGTTAAAGGATTTTTGAGCGTTGAAATGAGTGCGGGTCAGATGGTTGAAGATGTCCGCCTTGCAGCCGACGGTAAGGCAAAAGTCGGACATTTCGGAAGGATGGGCGGCGTAATTGCTTCTCCGTCAGATATTTATCAGGCGTTAAAAAACTTTGTCAAATAATGGAACTCAAAGATATTATAAAAGAAGAAAACTGCGTATTCAAAAAAACGCAACTTTTAAACGACAAGCCTTTGTCATATTGTCCGGGTTGCGGACACGGAACGGTTCACAGAATCCTTATGGAGGTTTTGGAAGAACTCGGCATTGACGAAGAAACAATCGGAATCGCTCCCGTTGGTTGTGCCGTTATGGCTTACGAATTTATGGAAATCGATATGCAAGAGGCAGCCCACGGACGCGCACCCGCCCTCGCAACGGGCATTAAAAGGGTTTATCCGAAAAAATTTGTCTTCACTTATCAAGGCGACGGCGACCTCGCTGCAATCGGAACGGCTGAAACAATGCATTGTTGCAACAGAGGCGAAAATATTTTAATCATTTTCATCAACAACGGTATTTACGGTATGACCGGCGGTCAAATGGCTCCCACAACCCTCGAAGGCGCAAAAACTTCCACTTCGCCTTACGGCAGGGACGTTTCGACGATGGGTTATCCGATAAGAATCACGGAATTAATTGCCCAATTGCCCGCCGTAAGATACGTTACAAGGCAATCTGTCCACACTCCGGCTGCGGTCAGAAAAGCAAAAGCCGCCATTAAAAAAGCCTTTGAATATCAGGCGGAAGGAAAACAAGGAACATGTTTCATAGAATTTTGTTCCAACTGTAATTCGGGCTGGAAAATGTCTCCCGTCCAAGCCAACAAATGGATGGAAGAAAACACTTTTAAATATTATCAGCCGGGCGATATAAAAGATAATTTCAAACTTTTAAAAAATCCTGTCATAGAATGATAAACGAGGAAATAATAATTGCGGGTTTCGGAGGTCAGGGAGTACTTTCGATGGGAAAAATTTTGGCTTATTCGGGTTTAATGCACGGTTTGGAGGTTTCGTGGATGCCTTCTTACGGACCTGAAATGCGTGGCGGAACGGCTAACGTTACCGTTATTTTGAGCGAAGAAAGAATCAGTTCGCCAATTCTGACGAGTTTTGACACGGCGATAATTCTCAATCAACAGTCGTTAGACAAGTTCGAAAACGCCATTAAACCGGGCGGACTTTTAATTTACGACCCCAGCGGCATTTCAAATCCGCCTTCGCGCAAGGATTTGAACATCTTTTCGGTTGAGGCCACCAAAACCGCCAATGAAAAAAACATGCACAAAATTTTCAATATGATAGTTTTAGGCGGCTATCTTAAAATCAATCCGATAGTTTCTCCCGACCATATTGAGGCGGGTTTAAAGAAATCCCTTCCCGAACGCCATCACAAACTTATTCCCGCAAATCTCGAAGGCATAAAACTCGGCGGAGAATTAATAAAAAGGGTGAATTTGTATAAAGCAGCATGTTAATTTTTTTCGGCTGACGGTAATAAAAAACGTCAGCCGTTATTTTTATCAATTAGGTATAAAAAAAGTTTTACCGCCCAAAATAAAAAAATTGCAAAAAAAAATTGTTTTTTCACATTTTAATAATATCTTTGCAGATTATAAAAAACTTATCTAACAGAAGTATTATGAACATTAATTATCATAACGTCATAAAATCCGTTGTTTTTTGCTGCGGATTGTTTATTATGGGTTGTCAAGGGTCTGGCAATTCTGGTAATCAGGGCGGAACATCAGACAAAGACTCTCAAAATCAGGAAATTACTGTTAATGTAGATTTAGAGGCTTATGGGCTTTCAAAAGACTTTTTGGCAAAATACGACACTTTAAGTATTGAGGATTTCGGCGATATAATTCAAAGTTTTCCTTCTCCGGTGGAAGTTTCTGCCATAATAAAGGACTCAAAAGTAAAATACGACCATAACTATCTGTTCAGCACACAGATAAGTCAAAATTTTGAAACTACTTTCAAAAAATCATTAGGTTTAGGCGTTTATTGCGCCGACTTGGGATACCTAAACGTTTACGACCAAACAGGCGATGTTTTGGAATATCTTGTTACAATAAGGAAATTAACTGACGACTTAAAACTCGGACAATTTTTTGATTTCGGCGCATTAAAACGAATTGCCACAAACAACAACAATTTGGATTCGCTCTTGATTCTATCTACAATGAGTTATTTCAATATGGATAAATATCTCAGAGAAAACGACAGAGCCAATGTAAGCGCACTTATGGTAACGGGAGTTTGGACAGAATCGCTTTATCTCGCCTCAAAAGTTTATCTCGAAAAAGAAAACAAACGTATGAAAGACCATATAGCAAGTCAAAAATACATTCTTGACGATTTGATGGCGGTTTTAATCCATTATATGGGCAACGATATTAACTATGTAAAACTTGTTTCGGCGTTCAAAGAATTGGCAAAGGCTTACGAACCCGTTGTTATAGAAACAGTTGAAGGCGAAGACAAAACTGAAAATATCAACGGACACAGCGTTACGACACAAGGTTCCCATACCGTAATTACCGTTTCTAACGAAGATATGATACAAATCTGTAAAGCGGTAAATACTCTAAGGAAAAAAATTGCAGAAGCGTTATAAAAAACCAAAAAGAGCCGCAAAAAAAACATTGCGGCTTTTTTTCTTTAAAAAAACATCATCATTATTCCAATCAGCAAAGCCAAAGCCGCTTTTAATCCTTTAATAATAAGAAAATCTTTCTTACTTTCGGCAAACAACGGAATTGCTCCGTGTCCGTCCTGAACAATGCAATTAGCAAGAAGAACGTAAAACGGAATTGTTCCCGAACAAAAAAGCGAAATGAAAACAATATGAGGCCCCGATTCGGGAATCAAACCGATTAAAACGGCTGCAAACAACAATATAATTTCAAAATTTTTATCTCCGTAAGATTTTACCCATTCATCAGTTTTAAAACAATTATCGAGCAAAAATATAGCCGTTAAAGCCGCAAAAGTCCAAAAAGCAACCTTTTTGAAATGTTTTCCGACAACGTGATGCCAAATTGTTCGTCAAGAAAATGAGCGGAAACAGTTGTTAAAACAAAAAGCGTAAAAACCGACAAAATCAAAAAAATCACCGTAAGAGGTGAAAAAATTTCGTTATGAGCCTCTGTGTCGTGATGTTCGTCAAAAAAGCCCGAAAGTGTCATTACAATAAAAACCAAAACTGAAAAAATCAAAAGAATGCGTTTTTTGTCAGGCTTAGAAAAATTTTCTCTCAAAGGAGCATTAATGTTTTTGACATCGTGAATTTTGTGAAGTTGAAAATGCAGTTGTCCGCACCCCTCTTTCAAAAACCGCTTTTTAACAAAAAAATTAACTGCATATCCCGTTAAAACCGACAAAACAAACAAAATCATAAAAACCAAAAACGCTTTCTGCGGCATTAACGAAACCATAAAAAAAGCCTCATCACCCGTTGTGGCAATTAGATTGGCAATCAAAGCCCCAACACCGATAACATCGTGAGTATAAAGCGAAACAGCAGTAAAAGAACCTATACAACCCGGCAACAATCCCAAAAAAGACGAAATAATTATCTGAAAAGATGTCCTTTTTTGCATAAAATTGTTTATATGCCCCTCGGTTAAAACGTTCAGATATTCCAAAACCATTATCATACACAAAACGAAAAAGGTTATCAGAACGCTCTGTAACACAACCTCAGAAAAAAAATCTTCAAGCATAAAAATTATTTTTGCCAAAACCACTTTTTCTTTTTCTTATCAGAAGATATATCGCCGTTCAACTGCTGAAAAATCTCACTCCACCCCGGAAAACCGCCAAAATTTCTGTCATCAATAAACAAATCCGCATCAAGTTTGCGCATAAAATTGCCTTGTTCATACTCTTCTTCGGGAAAATTACGGTTTACGGCATAAAAATTTATTCCGTTCTTTTTACAAAATTCAACAGCCTCGTCTAAAAGCCGCCCTTCGCGACAAGTCCAAAGAATAAGTCTGTGTTTTTTCTGCAATTCCCTAAGTGTCTCAAAGACAAACATTTGCGGTCTGCCGATTTCAGGAATTTGTCCTCAACAATTGTTCCGTCAAAATCTATGGCTATTTTCATTTTCCCTACAAATTAGACTGAGGATTAACAAGTTCCTGACGCATAGATGCTATTTTGGCACTGATGTCGTTATAAAGTTGGGGGTCAATGTCGTTACCGGGAATTTTGTCGTAAACACTGCGTACATTGTTGAGTTTCATAACGATAGCCTTAATGTCGTAGTTATAATAAAACGCCGTGGTCTCTATCATTACGTCGTAAAGATATTTTATCAAATTGTAAAGTCCCTCTTTCTGCTCAACGATTTTGTTTTTCGTGGTTTTTAAATCGTTAGACACCATCGTCAAATAAAGACTTTCCACCCAACCGCCGTAAATTACGAAAGGCAAAATATTGTTTTTCTCGTTCTCGTCCAAATAGTTACAAGCCTTCCAATAAGATTCATTGGCAATAAAACTCAACGAATCGGCAGAGGCAATATTATTTTCTATACGTTCAATGGATTTGTAAGTAAATCCTTCCGAAATATCAAGTTTGTCGGCAATTTTAAAAGCACAATTAAAATATTCCAATACTTCATGCTGTCTGCCGTAACAAGAACAATAAGCAATATCCGCCGAATAAACTCCCAAAACCATTGCCTGTTTGGTTTCTTTTTGGTATTCACTTCTCTTTTCAGTTGCAAGCAAAAGGTCAATATTGTACGGAATATCCTCCTTTACCATATATGTAAACAATTCCACAGGCAAAGGAATACCGTATTTAGTATAAACAATTTTTCTCTGACCGCCTTCTTCTCCGTTGTCATTATACCTAACCCGTTTGCGTCCCGAACCATCTTGACAACTTACGGAACTTATTAATAATAAACAAGTTATAAGTATTGATATTGTCTTTCTCATTCTACGTTGATTAATCGTTTCTAAACCGCAAATATAAAAAAAATTATCAAACAAAACAGATTCCGAGTTTATTTTTTACGTTAATTTTCCCCTTCGGGAAAAGGAAACGAAATTATAAATTTAGTTCCCTTTTTTAATTCGGATTCCGCTTTTAAAGTTCCGCTATGTTTCTCAACAAATTCCTTAACAAGCAAAAGCCCCATTCCTGAACCTTTTTCACCGTCAGTGCCGAGAGTAGATTTATTTTTTTGAGAAGTAAACAAACTCTTAAGCACTTCTTCTTTCATTCCTATTCCCGTGTCCTCCACCGTTACAACGGTAAAAGAACCTTTCATTTCGGATTTTATTGAAACAGAGCCGTTTTCCTTAGTAAATTTTATTGCATTTGTGGCAATGTTGCGGATAATTGTCAAAAACATTTGCTTATCTGCAAAAATTTTGTCATTAACGCCCGTTAAATTCAAAAGACGGATTTGCTTTTTTTGTGCCTGAATTTTTATTTCGTTAATGCTCTCCTCGGTGATTTCAAAAAGATTGAAACACTTAGGCGAAAATTCTATCACATTCATTTGACTGCGGGCCCAAGTTAAAAGGTCGTTAAGAAGTTTGTAAGCACTATGCCCCGATTCGTTGATAACTTTTGCTATCTGAGCCGAATTTTCGTCAGCACTTTTTTGCAAACGTTTCGACAAAATGTTAGAAAGACCGTTGATAGCATTGAACTGATTGCGCAAATCATGAGAAATAATTGAAATAAATTTATTCTTCGTTTCAACCGCTTTTTGAAGTTCGATGTTTTTGTCAGCAATAAGTCTTTCGCTTTCTTTCCTCAAAGTTATATCCGAAACAGTGCCGCCAATCATATACAAACTGCCGTCAATATCATCATACTTGGCAATTCCCCGAATAGAAACGCAAACATTTCCGCCTTGTTTTGTTATCATATCAACTTCTTCTTCCAAAACGCTGTACCTGCCGTTTGAAATGTCTTCGATTCTTTGTTGCAACAATTCTTTGTCTTTGTCGGAAAACAAACCGTAAAAACTATCCCAAGATTTTATTTCGGGCATATCGTTTTTGTAACTGTCATATCCCAAAATATTTACAAAACGTTTTGAAAAATAAAACTCACGCTTTAAAACATAATAACTCCAAACTCCTGCCCTACTGCCTTCAATGGAAAGTTCAAAACGTTCTCTTTTAATATCGCTTTCCTTTGCCATTTTTCTGATTGTCAATTCGGAAGTTCTTGTTGCCGTTATATCGGTTATAATCATTACGACGGATTTCGGACTAAGAAGATACATTCTGATTTTCAACCATTTAGAAAAATATTTTGAGTTCAGTTCAAAATATACCGAACCGCCGTTTGTCATAACGGAATTCAAATTTGCAAGTGTTTTTGCATCAAAATTTACGGCTTTGCGGCTGAAATTTCCGCCGATAAAATCCTGTTTTGAAACTTTAAAAATTTCACAAAATCGATTATTAACATTTTTGATAATAAGTTCGCCTTCTAAATTTTCTTCCAACAACAAAAAACCCGCAGCCATATTATCCAAAAGTTTTTCGTAATCGGTTTCAATAGTTTTGAAATTGTTGTAAACCCCCTGAACATAAGGCAAAAGTTCTTCCCTGAGTTTGTCGGCAGAAAATTTCGACAAAAAATCCTCCGCAGATTTTATTGCCGTAACATCTTCGTAACTGATAAAAACGGCTTTACTACCGCCTTTGAAAACAGGTGCAGCAGAAATTCTAAGAAATTTATCTTCACACTTTCCATTTTTAAGACTTTTAAAACCGTATAGTTGCGAAATGGTGATTTTGTCAGACTCAAAAGCCTCTTTTTCGTAACGGCAAATATCACACAAACCGCAATTTTCATGCAGTAAATTCCGCTTTCCTGACACTTCGAACAATGCAAAAAGCTGCCCAACGACATTCCTAAAACTTCGTTTTCCGACTTTGAAACCCGTTTTAACGCCTCATAATTAACATCTAAAATTTTCCCGTTTCCATTAGTGATAACGGCAGGAACGGCAATCATATTAAAAAGGTCGGAGAGATATTTTTTGTTTTTTTCGATTTTTTTACGCGAACTTTTCAATATATGTCCGAGCCTGATAAAAAACATTTTATCTCTGACGGGAAGTCTGATATAATCGTCAGCACCTTTATCGAGAGCCTCTAAAATCAAGTTTCCCTGACTTTCGTCGCCCATTACAATAACTTCCGAAAAAAACTTTACTAAATTTTTTATTCTTTTTATTCTTTCAATGTCAGGTAAAGTTGTCAGATTAATTATAATCGCAATAAAATTTTCCGCGCTAACATATTCTTCTGCTCCATGAACTGTTTTTAACCGCAAAAAATCCAATTCCAATTCATTCAAAACGGTTTTTAAGTGTTCAAATAGGCTGTCATCGCCGTCAATAATCAAAACTTTTTCCATATCTGTTAAATTCAGCGTTATGCACGAAAGCCAAAGATAGAATTTTATTTTCGTTAAAACAAAAAAAAAATCCTATTTATAAAAATTTTTAACAAATCCGCTTGTATCGCCTTTTTTTCTGATAATTCCGTTCCAAACGGCTTTTAAAAATCCTGCTCCGTAAGCACAAAGTTGAACATAAACCGCTTTAACAGAGAGCATTGCAACTTTAAACGAGTTTTTCCTTTTGGAATCGAAAAACACCGTAAGACAAAACAAAACAATAGGCAAAATACAAATCAGACTTATTTTTAACGAAAAAAACGCCGAAAAAATTGCCGCCGAAACGCAAAAAATGTTTCCCAAAAGAAAACACGCCGGCAGTAAATGCACAAGTTTCAGCGAATTTCTGTGCCTTAAATAAAGGTTGATTCTTGCGCAACCCGAATTGAAAATCTGACGGAAAAATTTTTTAAATCCGTTCTGCGTTTGTGATAAACGAAGGCTTCCTTTATGAGTTGCGATTCAAAACCGTTTTCTAAAATCCTGAGTGTCAGGTCTATATCTTCGCCGAAACGCATTTTTGAATAGCCTGAGGTTTTTTGAAAAACTTTTCTCGAAAAGCCCATATTAAAACTTCTCGGGTGAAATTTTCCCGCTTTTTCGTTTGCGCCCCGGATTCCGCCCGTAGACAAAACCGAAGTCATAGCGTAACTTATCGCTTTCTGAATGTCGGTAAAATTATCCATTGCGGCATCGGGACCGCCGTAAGAATCAGTAAATTGATTTTCAAGCCTTTGGGTTACGATTTCAAAATATTTTTCGGGGATAATGCAGTCGCTGTCAAAAAACACAAAGTAATCTTTATTTGACTTTTCAACACCGAAATTTCTCGTCTGACCCGGTCCTGAATTTTCCTTAAAAAAATATTTTACGTCCAAAACGTCTTTATATTTTTCGACAATTTTTTCGGATTTTTCCTGACTGCCGTCTTCAACAACAATCACGTCAAAATTCTTAACCGTTTGTTTTGTAAGGCTTTGCAAAAGTTCGTCAATTTCTTGCGGACGGTTGTAAAGCGGAATAATTATGCTGAAATCCATTTTTGTATTTTTTCTAAAATTTTTTCTTCGTCAGTAATAGGGTTAAACCATTGATTTTCAACTGTTTTATTAAACCAAGTAATTTGTTTACGCGCATAACGGCGTGTATTTCGTTTAATTAATTCTACGGCAGAAAACAAATCGGTTTTTCCGTCAAAAAAATCAAATAATTCTCTGTAACCTACGGTTTTAAGCGGCATAAAATTTTTGTATTTTTTTAAACTTTCAACTTCGCTTAACAATCCGTTTTCCATCATTTTATCGACTCTTTTGTTGATTCTTTCGTGCAAGATTTCACGCTGAAAATTAAGTCCGATTTTAAGAATTTCAAAATTTCTGACCGCTTTTTTTCCCGTTCTAAACGATGAATACGGTTTTCCCGTCTGAATACAAACTTCCAACGCCTTAATAATACGTGTCGGATTTTTTAAATCACATTCGCCGTAATAAACTGAATCTAAGCGTTTTAAATCGTTTTTCAGAGGTTCTAAACCTTCGTTTTCAAACCTTTGCCAAAGCGAATTTCTAAGATTTTCGTCCCTATCGGGCTTAAAATCTATTCCGTTGCAAAGTGCATCGATGTAAAGCATTGAACCTCCGCACATTACGGCAACATCTTTACGACGGAAAATATCGTTTTCAAGAGTGTCAAGTACTTCTTGCTCGTAAATATAAGCGTTATAATACTCTGTAACAGAGCGAGTTTGAATAAAATGGTGTTTTACCGTTTTTAAATATTCCTTTTCGGGAACAGCCGTTCCGATTGTCATTTCGCGGAAAATTTGCCTTGAATCCGCCGAAATTATCTCAGTATCAAGCATTTGAGCAATTTTAACAGACAAATCTGTTTTCCCCGAAGCCGTCGGACCGAGAATGATTATTAACTTTTTCATTTTTTTTCAACACATATTCGCCGTAATACGTTCTCACCAAACACGTAAAAGGAATTGCGACAATCAGTCCCAAAAATCCCAAAAGTTTTCCCCAAATGCTTATCGAAAGCAAAATTACGGCGGGATTCAGCCCCGTATGTTTTCCCATAAAATAAGGCGTAAGTATCATATCCTGAACCACTTGCACAACAATAAAAACCGTCGCCGTATTAAAACTGCAGCCCAAAGCGGCGACTGATTTTCAACACTTTTTATAACGGTTAAAAGCAACGCTGGCAAAAATCCCGCAATTTGAAGATAAGGCACAAGATTTAAAATCCCGACAAAAATTCCGAGCGTTATTCCCAAAGGCAAACCGATAATATAAAATCCTAACGAATACAAAACCATAACACACAGAACTACAAGTATTTGTCCTTTTTTTTTTGTTTTGTTTTGTTTTGTTTTGTTTTGTTTTTTTGCTTTGGCTCTATCCCTTCATTCTTTCTAGAGTTATTTCTCCACTGATGTCCAGTAGCATATTGGGCACCTACCAACCTGGGGAGTTCCTCCTTCAGTATCCTATCATTTTGCCTTTTGATACCACTCATGGGGTTCTCAAGGCAAGAATACTGAAGTAGTTTGCCATTCCCTTCTCCAGTGGACCACATTCTGTCAGACCTCTCCACCACGACCCGCCCATCTTGGGTGGCCCCACATGGCATGGCTAAGTTTCACTGAGTTAGACAAGGCTGTGGTCCATGTGATTAGATTGAGTAGTTTTCTGTGAGTATGGTTTCAGTGTGTCATCCTTCTGATGCCCTCTCACAACACCTACCGTATTACTTGGGTTTCTCTTACCTTGTACGTGGGGTATTTCTTCACAGCTGCTCCAGCAAGGCACAGCTACTGCTCCTTACTTTGGACAAGGGGTATCTCCTCAACACCACCCCTCTTGACCTTGAACGTGGAGTAGCTCCTCTCAGCCCTCTTGCACTGGTGCAGCCACCACTCCTTCCCAAATGGCCATCTTATTTATCCTTCAAATACTGAGTGCCAAGCATGTCCCTAGCTCTAGAAATAGTGCTCTAAGAATGTATGTGTTGTGTATGGTATGATAAAGTCAGTGTAGCCACAGGAAGAAACAAAGTGAGGCTTGGAAGGAAGTTTATTATATTCACAGAGAGCGGGGTTACCATATGCCCTCAGAGTCACAGGAGGAAGTACCAGTGTCAATCAGGACAGGGGTCCCCAACCCTTGAGCCATGGGCTGATACCATCTGGGTCACACAGCAGGAGGTGAGTTGTGGATGAGTGAGCAGAGCTTCATCTCTATTTGCAGCTGCTCCCCATTGCTTGTATCACAGACTGAGCTCCGCCCCCTATCAGACCAGTGGCCACATTAGATTCTTATAGAAGTGCAAACTCTACAGTGAACTACATATGTGAGGAATCTAGGTTGTGAGCTCCTTAAGAGAATATAATGCCTGATTATCTGATTCTTCATTATGTTGAATTGTATAATTATTTCACTATGTATCACAATGCAATAATACTATAAATAAAGTGCATAATAAACATAATGCAATTGAATCATCCCGAAACAATCCCCACCTACAAGTCTGTGGGAAAATTGTCTTTCACAAAACTTGTCCCTGGTGCCCAAAAGTTTGGGGACCACTGGGTCAGGAAACAAAAAACACAAAAGAAAGTGTTGGCCAGAGCCTTTATTGGGATTTTCTTGGGACAGGCAAGATGTGTGCAAGATTGCCAAGATGACTGTACTCAGATAATTATCCTCTATTAGAATGGATACACTTTAGACAAATAAATAAAACTATGATTTGCGTTTAAGAGAGGAAGTACAGGATGTTTTGATTGCCTAGGAAAGGAGGCTCTCGCTATCGAGGGTTTCAGGGAATCCCCCACTGAAAGGTGTTTAAATTAAGACCTTGGGTAGTAAGGATTATGCAGGAAGATTAGAAATAATACAGTTGATAAAACAGGGGCAAAGTAGGAAATAATTGGATTTCCATTTTGTAGGAAATAAATGGATTTGAATATGACTATTATATATGTAACAAATAAAGGTTAATATCTGTAATATGGGTAGAATTCTTACAAATAAATAAGCAAAGCTGACCATATCAGGGGCATCAGACAATTTACCAAAAAAGAAACTGAAATGTGAAATATTTTAGAAGTAATCAGTAAATAAAGATTGCAATTTAAAAAGTGAAAAAAATCTAAAAAATTATTTTGCATGTTGTACTAGAAATGCTTTAAAATAACTAGCATTTATAATTGGAAAGAGATACTGTGGGTAATTTGTAACTAGATAATCTCATGGACAGAGGAGCCTGGTGGGCTACAAAGGGTCAGACATGACTGAGCGACTAAGATCAGACACACACACTCACTGTGGGTGAAAATGCAGGGTGCCTAGAAGTTTGGGTTGAGAGCCATATTGCCTGGGTTCAAAACTCATCTCTCACTTATCACCTGTATGATCTTTGGCAAGTTTAATCTCTCTTAGTTTCAACATCTATAAAATAGTTCCAGTACAAGCTCGTAAGGTTATTGTGAGGTGAGGATTAAATATGAAATAATATGTATCAAGTGATTAAAGCAGCACCTGGTGCCCAGTAAACTGCTGTTATTATTTTGTGACCCTGCCCAGTGATTTTATGTGGCACTGAATCCAAATACTGAATCATAACAGATACCTGGTCTCATTTCCCATCGACTTGTCTAGTCTTACACCATACAATAGCATTTAATTTCATAGTGCATATTCATGTAATACATGTTAAATGCGAAGACTTATGTTACTATGTTAAAATATATGTTAATGACAGGATAAATTCTCTGGTTATCATCCTAATTTTGAAAACTTTCCTGGCTATTTTTGCATGAATATTTTTCCTAAATGCCCTTTAAAATCTTTTTAAATTTTTCAAATTCTAAAGTAACATGCTCCAAAAACAAGGCATGGAATGCACTTAATTATAGATGAATGTGGAGATAGAGTCCCCTTATCTATGTATGTGCTATTTTTCTTTGTTTTACTCTTACATCATCCTACATGAATACAACCACCATAGTATGATTTTATACATTTTTTCACATAGGTCAAAGAAACAAAACTCTATGTGCATGTGTGTTTGTGTATATGTATATGCATATATATATTTATTCACAAACATAATGTATTTATAAAACAAATTCTATAGGAAATTCTAAAACAAATATTTCAATAATGTAGGAATAAGCATATCATTTCCAAAAATAACTCCATTAAAGGAGAAAAGTGTTTATTTTAAAGAGTCTATTTATCTAAAAATTAATCATATTTCTTTATAATTAAACTGTATTTCAATAACCTATATATATGAAGTGCTAAGAAATTCTGTTTTTGGGTGAAAAACTTTGCCAGTTAATCTGACAAAATTATCATATACATCCACACATCAACACACCCAACTTTGTATTTCTTAATCTGGCTGTGAGTGCTCACATGTTGTACATGGTTATGGTCATTACATTTCATGGCATTTGGATTTTTATATACTTGAAATATTCTGCTTAATCAGTACATACAGAATGAAGGGACACAATTTATCATGGTTCTTTACAATGGGAAAATTATCCATTAATCATTCTCCTTCCAAAAAATCAAAGTCAAAAACACCTTACAATCTCCTATAGAGAAAGCAGAAGGGCAGTTTCTAGATTCCAGTACACGGACCAAAACAAGCTCTTCAGAAAGAGCCCAAAGCCTGGGCCAGACTGCCGAACTTCTATTCTGTGAAATAACAAATTCAACACTTAGCCCGAAAAGTTCATTGAGTCAAATAGAGGACCAGGTGAGGTATAACACAAATCAGTGGCAAAAACAGCACAAAGTATAATACATACTATAAACAGCCCTGTGGACGAGCAGAGGCAAACTTACCACGAAGCTAAAGATACTTCAGGGCCTTGTCCTTGCATTGGCCACCTCCAAGACCTCCAGAAGCTGCTGAATCAATGTGGTCATATGTTCACTTGCTTTATTTATATTTTTTACTCTTTTTATTTATATCTTTAACCTTTTAATTATTTATTTAATTGATTTTGGCTGTGCTAGTCTTTGTCTTTGTCGCTGCACATGTGGGCTTTTCTATAGTTGCGCTGTGCAGACTTCTCATTGCAGTGGCTTCTCTTGTTGCAGAGCATGGGCTCTAGAGTGTGTGGGCATCAGTAGCTGTGGCATGCGGGCCGTAGAGCACGTGGCATGGATTAGCTGCCCCGTGGCATCGTGGAATCTTCCCAAGGCAGAAATCAAGCCCATGTGCCCTGCATTGGCAGACAGATTCTTAACTACTGGACCACCAGGAAAATCCTATTCACTTGTTTTAAACTTATAAGGTTATTTTGCTTTCTGATTCTTAAAGAACCCCCTTCTTCTCATATTGAATTTCCATTCTAGGGAATCCCCTAGTGGTCCAGTGATTAAGATTCTTTGTAACAACATGAAAGCTCCAGTATTCTTGCCTGGAGAATTCAATGGCCAGAGGAGACTGGTGGGCTACAGTCCATGGGGTCGCAAATAGTCGGACATGACTGAGCAACTAACAGCCTTAACTTAGGGAATTCCCTGGCAGTCCAGTGATTAGGACTCGGTACTTTTCCACTGAGGAGGGCCTCGGTTCAATTCCTGTTGGGGGACTACGATCCCACAAGTCTATGTAAATATTCTTATATATATTCTTTTTATTTATTGATTTATTTTGGAGACTCTTCTCCCCTAAGTGTAGAGGGACTGCACTCTCTTGGCTTTGTTAGCACCTCATCACTCTTGGATACACGCATTCTGTCCCCTCCAACCCCGGTACCCAAACAAAAGGAGAGGGGAAGGATAAATTACTTTTAACTCATTTAAACTTTTGCTTTAAAAGGAATAGTTTGGAAAGAAGTAAATTTTACTACACAAAATGTTAGTGACCAACAAATAACACTTGTGTACTACAAAACACTACAAACACATATCGACTTTTAAACTTCCTAGCAATGGCAGAGGAAGAGACCAAGAAAGCCCTCTTTGTATTATTGTTCCCTTCTTGTTCCAAGACATGGAGGCTTCCAGTGGCAAAGAAAGGAAAGGAATGCAGAATAGATGCCTCTAACTGTCCGTAAAGTTTTATTTTGGTTACATTTTCATTGCAGGCCAGATGAGAAAAATGTTAAGATTAATAAGGAAACATAGCCATTTAATAAATGACATTAGTTGGAAAACAGCCTTTGAAAATTCAGCCTTTTCAAGTGAAAAGACATTAAAAATCCTCTAAGCTTCCCTCCCCAAAGTGAAATATAAATTGAGCAGAACATTTCTAGGGGGGAAAGGTGTATGCATATTTTTCATATTTTGCAAGTGCAAAAGAAAAAAAAACTGCAAAAAACAGAAGATACTAATAATAAAGTAAGAGATCATCAAAGTTGAAACTCATGGATATCACCAGTATGTGAACCGTGAATTCCCTGATGTTCAAGCTGGTTTTAGAAAAGGCAGAGGAGCCAGAGGTCAAATTGCCAACATCTGCTGGATCATGGATAAAGCAAGAGAGTTCCAAGAAAACATCTATTTTTGCTTTATTGATTATACCAAAGCCTTTGATTGTGTGGATCACAATAAACTGTGGAAAGTTCTGAAAGAGATGGGAATACCAGACCACCTGCCCTTCCTCTTGAGAAACCCGTATGCAGGCCAGGAAGCAACAGTTAGAACTGGACATGGAACAACAGACTGGTTCCAAGTAGGAAAAGGAATATCAAGGCTGTATATTGTCACCCTGCTTATTTAACTTACATGCAGAGTACATCATGAGAAATGCTGGGCTGGAAGAAGAACAAGCTGGAATCAAGATTGCCGGGAGAAATATCAATAACCTCCGATATGCAAATGACACCACCTTTATGGCAGAAAGTGAAGAGGAACTCAAAAGCCTCTTGATGAAAGGGAAAGAGGAGAGTGAAAAAGTTGGCTTAAAGCTCAACATTCAGAAAACAAAGATCATGACATCTGGTCCCATTACCTCATGGCAAATAGATGGGGAAACAGTGTCAAAACTTTATTTTATTTTATTTTTTTTGGCTTCAGAATCACTGCAGATGGTGATTGCAGCCATGAAATTAAAAGATGCTTACTCCTTGGAAGGAAAGTTATGACCAATCTAGACAGCATATTCAAAAGCAGAGACATTACTTTGCCAACAAAGGTCCATCTAGTCAAGGCTATAGTTTTTCCTGTGGTCATGTTTGGATATGAGAGTTGGACTGTGAAGAAGGCTGAGCGCTGAAGAATTGATGCTTTTGAACTGTGGTGTTGGAGAAGACTCTTGAGAGTCCCTTGGACTGCAAGGAGATCCAACCAGTCCATTCTAAAGGAGATCAGCCCTGGAATTTCTTTGGAAAGAATGATGCCAAAGCTGAAACTCCAGTACTTTGGCCACCTCATGAAAACAGTTGACTCATTGGAAAAGACTCTTGCTGGGAGGGATTGGGAGCAGGAGGAGAAGAGGACAACCAAGGATGAGATGGCTGGATGGCATCACTGACTCTATGGACATGAGTTTGAGTAAACTATGAGAGTTGGTGATGAACAGGGAGGCCTGGCATGCTGCGATTCATGGGGTCACAAAGCGTCACATATGACTGAGCAACTGAACTAAACTGAACTGAAAGTTGAAACATTCTTTAATTAATATTCTCTTAACACGTAGAACATAAATTACTGGACATTTCTTCCTCATTTCATAATTTATTCATCAAAACATGCAAATATCAAAGAAATGCAAAATCTAGCACTGTTACAGTCAGTATTTGTTGTAAATATTTGTCTGCAACATGTTTACATCTTTCTAATTCTTTGAGTTTATTCAATCGAGGTATACTCAATTCACAATTATTGGTTTCAGGTGTACAACACAATGACTTAAAATTTTTATAGGTTAAACTCTATTTAAAGTTTTTATAATTATTCTCTTAACACGTAGAACGTAAATTACTGGACATTTCTTCCTCATTTCATAATTTATTCATCAAAACATGCAAATATCAAAGAAATGCAAAATCTAGCACTGTTACAGTCAGTATTTGTTGTAAATATTTGTCTGCAACATGTTTACATCTTTCTAATTCTTTGAGTTTATTCAATCGAGGTATACTCAATTCACAATTATTGGTTTCAGGTGTACAACACAATGACTTAAAATTTTTATAGGTTAAACTCTATTTAAAGTTTTTATAAAGTATTGGCTACATTCCTTGTGCTATACAATATATACTTGTACTTATTTGTTTTGTATGTAGTAGTCTTCACTCTTAATCCCTTACCCCTATCTTGCCCCTCCTTGCCTTCTTCTCATCACTGATAATCATTAATTTGTTCTTTATATCTCTGAGTTAGTTTCTTTTTTGTTATATTTGCTAGACGATTTTATTTTTAGATTCCACATATAAGAGATGTACAATATTTTTCTTTCTCTGCCTGATTTATTTCACTAAGCATAATACCTTCCAGGGTCACCCAAATGGGTACAAAGGGCAAATTTTCATTTTTAATGACTGAATAATGACTGAATTCCACTGTACTTATATATACCATACTTCTGATTCTTTTTGATGCTAGCCCACTAGCCCCTAGCTTCTGTTAAATGGTGTTCATCCAAATTTCTAGTTCATCTGATCGCTTCAAGCCCCTGTTTTGTTCTCTTCATTTTCCTCCCATACTCAAAGCAATAATGTAGAAATATAGAACTACTAAAATGTTACTATACTATGATGTTTTATTTTAACTTCAGATAACTTTGAGCAGTTCTTTATACTTGACCTTGTTTGGTATACTAACAATTAGAAGTTCTGGCTAATGTTACTCTTTTCACTTATTTTTTGTATGTTTAATTCCAAGTATATTTCAATAGCAAAATTGACATAATGCATAGTAGGTTGTGATATATAGTCAAACTGTGATTTTTATATTAAAATTTTATGACTTCTTTGTAAAATCCCTAAATGACTAATCAAAGTAATTAAATATTTCAATCTTTATTGTTTCCAGAGAACCCTTAACCTAAAGTAACTCATATGTGGTGGCAGAGATTCCTCCTTGCCTATTTACTCTCCTCTGTTGTTGTTCAGTTGATAAATCTTGTCTGGCTCTTTGCAAACCCATGGACTGCAGCATGCCAGTCTTCCCCGTCCTTCACTATCTCTAAGAGTTTGTTCAAACTCATGTACATTGTGCCGATGATGCCATACAACTATCTCATCCTCTCTCACCACCTTCTCCTCCTGTCCTCAATCTTTCACAGAATCAGTCTTTTCCAATGAGTCGGCTCTCTGCCTCAGGTGGCCAAAGTACTGGAGCTTCAGTTTCAACATCAGTCCTTCCAATGAATATTCAGTGTTGATTCCCCTTATTGGCTGGTTTGATCTCCTTTCTGTGCAAGGGGTTCTCAAAAATCTTCTCCAGCACAATTCGAAAGCACAAATGCTTCAGCGCTCAGCCTTCTTTATGGTCCAACTCTCACATCTGTTTATGACTATTGGAAAAACCATTGCTTTGACTATATGAACCTTTGTCAGCAAAGTGATGTCTCTGCTTTTTAATACATAGTCTAGGCTTGTCATAGCTTTCCTTCGAAGGAGCAAGGGTCTTTTAATTTCATAGCTGCAGTCACTTTCTGCAGTGATTTTGGAGCTCAAGAAAAGAAAATCTGTCACTACTTCCACTTTTCCCACTTCTATTTGCCATGAAGTGATAGGACTAGATTCCATGATCTTAGTTTTTTGAATGTTGAGTTTTCTGCCAGCTTTTTCATGCACCTCTTTTACCTTCATCAAGAGGCTTTTTAGCTCTTCACTTTCTGCCATTAGACTGGTATCAACTGCGTATCTGAGGTTGTTGATATGGTTCATGTACTGTTGAAGCCTAGCTTGAAGAATTTTGAGCATTACCTTGCTTCTTGTGAAATGAGAGCAATTGTGTGGTAGTTTGAACATTCTTTGGCATTGCCCATCTTTGGGATTGGAATGAAAACTGACCTTTTCCTGTGGCCACTGCTTAGTTTTCCAAATTTGCATGGATATTGAGTGTAGCACTTTAACAGCATCATCTTTTAGGATTTGAAATAGCTCAGCTGGAATTCCATCATCTTCACTAGCTTTGTTCATGGTAATGCTTTCTAAGGCCTACTTGATTTCACACTCCAGAATGTCTGGTTCTATGTGGGTGATCATACCATTGTGGTTATCTGGGGCATTAAGGCCTTTTTTAAACGATTCTCCTGTGTATTCTTGCCACTTCTTAATCTCTTCTGCTTCTTTTAGGTTCTTGCTGTATCTATCTTTTAATGTGCCCATCTTTGCATGAAACATCTCCAATTTTCTTGAAGAGATCTCTAGTCTTTCCCATTCTATCGGTTTCCTCTATTTACTCACATTGCTCACTTATGAATGCTTTCTTATCTCTCCTTGCTATTGTCTGGAAATCTGCATTCAGTTGGGGATATCTTTCCCTTTCTCCCTTGCCTTTTACTTCTCTTCTTTCCTCACCTTTTTTAAAGCCTCCTCAGACAACCGCTTTGCCTTCCTGCATTTCTGTTTCTTTGGGATGATTTTGGTCATTGCTTCCTGTTAAATGTTTGAACCTCCGTCCATAGTTCTTCAGGCACCTACCTACCGTATCTAATCCCTTGAATCTATTCATCACCACCACTATACAATCATAAAGGATTTGATTTAGGTCATACCTGATTGGCTTAGTGGTTCTCTCTACTTTCTTCAATTTAAACCTGAGTTTTGCAGTTTGGAGCTCATGATCCAAGCCACAGTCAGCTCCAGGTCTTGTCTTTGCAGAATATATAGAGCTTCTCCATCTTCGTCTGCAACGAGTATAATCAATCTGATTTCAATATTGACCATCTGGTGATGTCCATGTGGAGAGTCATCTCTTGTGTTTTTGGAAGAGGATGTTTGGTATGACCCGTGTGTTCTCTTGGCAAAATTCTGTTACCTTTTTCCCTGCTTCATTTTGTGCTTCAAGGCCAAATTTTCCTGTTACTCCAGGAGTAACTCCTGTTATTCCTTTGACTTTCTATTTTTGTATTCCCATTCCCTATGTTGAAAAGACATCTTTTTTTGGTGTTAGTTCTAAAACTTCTGATAGGTCTTCATAGAACTGTTCAACTTCAGCTTCCACAGCATTAGTCTCTGGGGCATAGACTTGGATTACTGTGAATTGAATTATTTGCCTTGGAAACAAACAGAGATCATTTTGTTGTATTTGAGATTGCATCCAAGTACTAAATTTTGGACTCTTGTTGATTGTGAGGGCTACTCTACTTCTTTGAGGGATTCTTGCTCACAGTAGTAGATCTAATGGTCATCTGAATTAAATTCTCCCATTCCGGTCCATTTTAGTTCACTGATTCCAAAAATGTTGATTTCACTCTTGCCATCTCTTGCTTTACCAGGTACAATTCACTTTGATTCATGAACCTAACATTTCAAGTTCCTATGCAATATTGTTCTTTTCAGCATCAGACTTTACTTTCACCACCAAACACAAGCACAACTGAGCATCATTTCTCCTTTGGCTCAGCCTCTTCATTCTTTCTGGAGCTGTTTCTCCACTATTCCCAAGTAGCATATTGACATACTGACCTGGGGGCTCATCTTTGGTGACATACCTTTTGCCTCTTCATACTGTTCATGGAGTCTTCTCCTTCTCCATAACTAAAGAGCTTTTGACATTTTGGTTGGACTTATGGATGTCCAGAAGATGAACCATATTTCCTGGTCTCCTTAGTTGCTCAATGGGCAAGTGACTGAATTCTAGCTAATGACATGTAAGTTTCTTTAAAAATATTAGGCCCATATCTTTTGATCTTCTCTTGGTCCTTTTTTTCCCTTTCTGCCTTGAAAACGTTGGTATAGCAGCCAATTTGGATATAAGCAAACCTTGGAATGGAAATCTGTGTATTGCAAAGCAAGACAGAAGACATATGGTTCCCAAACACCTTGCAGGATAAATCTCTTCTACAGCATTGCACTGCCCATTTTAAAATTTTACTTGAGAAGTAAATTAATTACTCTCTTATTTAAACCATTGTTATTTGGGTTTTCTGTTTACTGGCAACTGAACATTACCATATCTGACATTGGATATTGCACCAACTAATTTTCTTGGATATTAGTGTCAAGTACTGAGATCGCTCTCTGCCATGTATGGGCTATTAAAAATATCAGTGCGAGGTGCTAAGTCATCTTGAGAGGGACAGCATTTTCTCCTCACACATAATGTGCAAGTTGTAGAATGACTAACTGGAGTACTTAGCCACAGTTTAGATCGAAATGTAAAAGATGGAGTTCACAGAGACAGAAGTAGAAATGTGGTCATAAGAGTCCTCAAGGCAAAGACCCAGGTCAACAAAATTAGCAAAGGTAGACTGGAGTTGGCAAGTACTTGGACCCTGATTAGAAATCAGTAGATCAGGAATCTGAGAGGATCTGAAGACACACTAGAAGAATGAGACCTAAGATTAGAGATTCTGGGCCATAGAAGATCAGAAACTCACGTCAAAGAGCTTAGCACAGAGCTTATTGTTGTTGTTTAGTTGCTAAATCATGTCCAACTCTTTTACAACCGTATGGTCTGTAGCTTACCAGGCTCCTCTGTCCATGGGATTTCCCAGGCAAGAATGCTGGAGGGGGGTGCATTTCCTGCTCCCTAAAGGGCTTAGGTTCCCATTAGAAGGCTTTAAGCAAACAGTCATGGATAATCAACAGTAAAAATGAGGTCTATTATTTAGCTGAGGAGTCTGTAATTTTAGAGCTCCCCATATGTTTAACACAGGGCTAGAATTTATCTCATAATAAGCAACTGATCTGAAACTTCAGATACCTTTAGCTAGGAAGAAGGAGTAAAGAATTCAAGAATAAAGAAATTCTTGATACAGAGATCCAAATTCCAGGTATGTTAGACTTTTCTTGAGCTAATTTATGAGCATGATAGGATTTTATGAAATATAAGATCACAATAGTTGTCATGAAAATGTAGTCTCTCAGTCATGTCTGACTACTTGTGACACCAGGGATTGTAGCTTGCCAAGCTCCTCTGCCCATGGAGCTCTCCAGGCAATACTGCAGTGGGTAGCCATTCTCTTCTCTAGAGGATCTTCCCGACCCATGTATCGAAGTCGGGTCTCCTACACTGCAGGCAGATTCTTTATCGCCTGAGCCATCAGGGAATAGCATCCCTTAAAATCAAGAGATAAGCCAATGTAGTGAAGACCATGGTATGACATTCTCACTCTGGTAGAATTAAGTATTACTGACTAGTTTTGCATTTTCTCAAGCATAATGCATAAACTATATATATTCTACATGGGAGCCTGAAATAAGACAATTTGGCTTCATATGTAAAAATATGGAGTTTGTTTGTTTGTTTTTCTTTTTGTCTCTAGGCCTGATAGCTAAACCCTGAAACTGGAATAATCTAAGAAAAAGATTGAGGCAACTTGAATCATCACATCCACCGTGTTTTCACACTGCTATGAGGAAAAAAAGCAATCAACATACAGAGATAGGCAATATCCTGATTTTCCTACGTAACAGAGATAAAGAGAGAGACAGAGATAGAGACCAACAAAGAAAGAGACAGAGACTCAAATCTTTAACAGATACTGAGCACCACATTTACACCAAAATCAGCTTATTTATTTTGATGTAATCTATTCAGTTTTCACAGAAATTTCTACCTTATCCAAATTTTACCTACTCCTTAGAAATTCTATCATATTTAAAACAGAATAAAATCCTAATTTTTAAACTTTACATTGATAAAAATAAAGAGGCAGTGATAGTTTTTTTTTTCAGTTCATATAGTTACAGAGTGAACTCTAATTAACAATATGTGTGGGATTAACAGATAAATTTCAACTCATTCTGCTATAGTGAGAAGAGAAAAATAGTAAAAAGTTTGAACAAACAGTAGATATAGTGATAATACTATAAGAAAATCAACAGAATGAGATTCCTAAAGAGAAAAAAGAGAAAGAGAGAAGAAATCTAAAGTAAAGGGGTAAAATTACAAATGGGCTTTCAGACAAGCTGTAAGTACTCCAGGCAATGAAGGATGATTGAAGACTGGAATTAAAAACAGATTCAAACAACAAGAAACATATTTTGTACAGAGGGACATATGCAATGGTTCAAGGGGAAGAAAGGAAGTAAGCGATGGAGCAGTGAACATGAGAGAGTGATTCACTCTGCAGTCACAGCAAGGTGATCAAGAGATGAGGTTAGAAAGCACAGAATGACTTTTCAAGTCAAGCAGGAAATTTCAAATTAATTTCAGGGTCCGAGTAGACATACTGAAATGGTAGCTAATACAAAATTAATCCTCTCCTGTTCTTGAAAATCTTAAAGTAGGGAAATGAATAGGGAGTTCAAAGATATTCACAGTTATTTGCATGTAAGAAATGCCCAAGTAAGAAAAAAATTTTCTGCAAAAGACAACTCATCAATCACCTAATTTAATACTATCAGTATGCAAAGTACTGTAGTCTAGATGAACGCCCTAAGGTTCAAGTCTTGGTTCCACCTCTTACATTATCATCTTATGCAACATCCTTGTTTCTTTGAACAAAAGGATCTTTGTCTATAAAATGAGGATAATAATGTGTATTTTAAAGAATATTATCTATGTTCAATACAGGATACAGGATGCTTGGGGCTGGTGCACGGGGATGATCCAGAGAGATGAAATGAGGTGGGAGGTGGGAGGGGGTTTCAGGATTGGGAGCTCGTGTACACCTGTGGCTGATTCATGTCAATGTATGGCAAAACCAATACAGTACTGTAAAGTACTGTATAAAGTAAAAATAAAATTTAAAATAAAATAAAATAAAAACAGAAAAAGAATATTATCAAGATTAAATCCAATAAATTGTGCTCAAATGCTATGTAAATAGTACATATTATTGAAAAATAGAAGTGGACATTTACTTTACAGTGGTTTTAAGCAGCAGAAGAAACAACTTAGAGAAGCTGTCAGGGAAATAGAGTGCAGGGATTCACTTAAAGCACTGTAACTAAAATGTCTGTGATCCTAAAATACTTAGCTCTACTGCCTCAGTCCCTGATCTCAGGGACTCTGCAATTTAGTTGAAGGGGAACTATGTGGAATGTTAAACAATGAGACAACAGAAAGAAAAAAAACCTATCACAAAGAAACACATAATTCATATTAGATGAGTGTTAGAGATACAAAAGTTTATGCTGGAACATTCTTAGAAGAACTTCCTGGAAGAGAAAAGACTTGAGGCATGCTTTTAGAATTATTGGAATTGACTAATCAAATGAGGAATAAGAAAAGAAGAAAATGGCAAAATAATAAGGCTAGAAATATAAAGCATAGCTATTTAGATTACTTACTCCATCTATGTTGGAGAAAGAGATAAAAAATTTAAATGTAAGAGAAATGTTAAATGTTGCTTACATGTCATTGAACCAGAGGAAAATAACTATAAACAATTAACTCCAATACATAGAAATATGTTAGATATAGAACAAATAGAATAACATAAGATAATTTTCTATTTTGCTAATTGAGGGATGGTTAAAATAAATGTCTATGGGAGGAAAAGGGGATGATAGAGGATGAGATGGTTGGATGGCTTCACTGACTCAATGGACACGAGTGTGCGCAAGCTCCGGGAGATGGTAAAGGACAGGGAAGCCTGACATGCTGCAGTCCATGGAGTCGCAGAGTGGGACATGACTGAGCGACTGAACAACAGCAATGAGATATACTAACCAGAAACCAAAAAACAACAAGAGAAAATGTAAGCCAAAATGAACACAACCATAATCTTTATAAAGACTGTATTTATTTAGGCAAAATAATACTATAACATGAAAAAAATAACCCTATTTTAAAATATTACTTCTGGATTTTAACGCTTATTTCAGATTTAAGGTTTAATAAAATTATATCTGGTTTCATAAATGCTTATTATCATTGGCCTTAAGAAAAGAGAAGTTAGAAAGAGAAAAATTGAATCATAGGACTTTTTTTAATATACTATTGAAAAAATTGATAAATGTTAACACAACATGGTCTTGCAAACTTTAAAAACTGCATTGTGTCATCTACTCATTTTGAAAGCACTAAGTCAAAACTCAAAAAGTAGAAACACAAATATAACATATATAAGAGAAAAGGGAAATGCGCTTCAGTTACAAGGTACTTCCAGGAAACATGGAACTTGGAACAATTCCTGCTGTCTTCATCCCTCTTCATCCCTCTTCTTCACCCTTTTGGCTGCTGCTGGAACTGTCACAGGGAATGTTGTTGCCTTAGAAATGTGAGAAACACCGTGTAAGTGGTCCCTGGGCAACTTTGGGGTAAGACCTTACCACACTGTTACCTAAACGTTTTTTCCACTAAAGCATTTCCTATGAAAATGCAAACAGTCTCTGGCAGGAGTAATACATTCCAAAATTAAAACTGTGATGAGCATTTCATTATCAGCTTGCCATCTATTTTCCTAGTAGGATTATAGTCCTAGAGGGTTTATGTCAGGAATGGGAAGTGAGGAAGACCTTGGCATGGCCTGTGTATTATTTAGGATTCTTTTGTAACAAGCGACAGAAACCAAACCTGGCTAAATTAAGTCAAACAAAAATAATGATCTGAGTAGCATACATGCCCTTAGGGAAAGCTAAAGAACAAGGTTGGAAAAGTGGAACCAGACAACACCAGAGGGTCTTCCCAATCCCATGTGACCACAAATGCTCAAATATAAACAAGTTTCTTCTATCTCTCATTACCTCACTCAAGTATTCTGTCCCTGGACAGCAACTGATGAGTCATATTGAGGTACTTACCTTACTCTTGACACTACTAGGGAGGGTTAGAGGAAGGGTTTGGCAGGAAGAGTCAATGAACTTCTTTGTTTTCTGTAGGAACTAATCAAGCACTTGGGTTTCCATCATGGCAACACTTCACACACAAAAAAAGGTGGCTAATTGGAAAAAAACAAATCAGAGTGCCATTAGGAAAGGGTAAAGGAGTCTGGCAGCCAAAAAAAAAAAAATCAAATATTGAGTGACTACACAGTAAGTTTCTGTGGAGGTTTTTCAAGTGAAGCAACCCTGTAAACCAAATGGTCTAGAAAGAAATAACAGCTTCAAATGCTTGCTCACACAATATGTACAAAATAAGTTGTTAAAACAACTCGATAATTGCTATTTGAGTATTGACAAAAATGACTGAACATAGAAACACTTAGAAATCAAAACCCAGTTAAAATGGAATGCTAACTAAAGAGAAGTTTAATGGATCAGTTCAGTTCAGCCACTCAGTCATGTCTGACTCTTTTTGACTCCATGAACCACAGCACACCACAGGCCTCCTGTCCATCACCAACTCCCTGAGTCCACCCAAACTCATGTCTATTGTATCAGTGATGCCATCCAACCATCTCATCCTCTGTCATCCCCTTCTCCTGCCCTCAATCTTTCCAGCATCAGATTCTTTTCAAATGAGTCAGCTCTTTGCATCAGGTGGCCAAAGTATTGGAGTTTCAGCTTCAACATCACGCCATCCAATGAACACCCAGGACCGATGTTCTTTAGAGAGTTGGGCTGGTTGAATCTCCTTGCAGTCCAAGGGACTCTCAAGAGTCTTCTCCAACACCACAGTTCAAAAGCATCAGTTCTTCTGCACTCAGCTTTCTTTATAGTCCAACCCTCACATCCATACATGACTACTGGAAAAACCATAGCCTTGAATAGATGGATCTTTGTTGGCAAAGTGATGTCTCTGCTTTTAAATATGCTGTCTAGATTGGTCATAACTCCTTCCAAGGAGCAAGCATCTTTTAATTGCATGGCTGCAATCACCATCTGCAGTGACCTTGGTGCCCCCCCAAAAAAGTCGGCCACTGTTTCCACCGTTTCCCCATTTATTTGCCATGAAGTGATGGGACCAGATGCCATGATCTTCATTTTCTGAATGTTGAGCTTTAAGCCAACTTTTTCACTCTCTTCCTTCACTTTCATCAAGAGACTCTTCAGCTCTTCTTCACTTTCTACATAAGGGTGGCGTCATCTGCATATCTGATTTTATTGGTATTTCTCCCAGCAATCTTGATTCCAGCTTGTGCTTCTTCCAGCCCAGCGTTTCTCATGATGTACTCTGCGTGTAAGTTAAATAAGCAGGGTGACAATATATAGCCTTGACTTACTCATTTTCCTATTTGGTACCAGTCTATTGTTCCATGTCCAGTTGTAACTGTTGCTTCCTGACCTGCATACAGATTTCTCAAGAGGCAGGTTAGGTGGCCTGGTATTCCCATCTCTTTCAGCATTTTCTACAGTGTATTGTGATCCACACAGTCAAAGGCTTTGGCATAGTCAATAAAGCAGAAATAGATGTTTTTCTGGAACTCTCTTGCTTTTTCCATGATCCAGTGGATGTTGGCAACTTGATCTCTGGCTCCTCTACCTTTTCTAAAACCAGCTTGAACATCAGGGAGTTCAGGGTTCACGTATTGCTAAAGCCTGGCTTGGAGAATTTTGAGCATTACTTTACTAGTGTGTGAGATGAATGCAATTGTGCGATAGTTTGAACATTCTTTGGTATTACCTTTCTTTGGGTTTGGAATGAAAACTGACCTTTTCCGGTCCTGTGGCCACTGCTGAGTTCTCCAAATTTGCTGACATATTGAGTGCAGCACTTTCACAACATTATCTCTTAAGATATGAAATAGCTTAACTGGAATTCCATCACCTCCACTAGCTTTGTTTGTAGTGATGCTTCCTAAGGCCCACCTGACTTCACATCCCAGGATGTCTGGCTCTAGGTGAGTGTGAGTGATAACACCTTTGTGATTATCTGAGTTGTGAAGATCTTTCTTGTACAGTTCTTCTGTGTATTCTTGTCACGTCTTAATATCTTCTGTTTCTATTAGATCCATACCATTTCTGTCCTTTATTGAGCCCATCTTTGCATGAAATGTTCCCTTGGTATCTCTAATTTTCTTGACGAGATCTCTAGTCTTTCCCATTCTTTTGTTT
>SJYC01032335.1:0-11765 GCA_006408675.1 Madoqua kirkii | reverse complement strand
CTGCTCAGTAAGCCTATAATCAATTATTATTGATAGTGAGGTTAATATGCTCTCAGTATTATTCTCAACTTTTAATCTAGTATTTATTTATTTGATGCAATAAGAAAATAAAGTTCTATCCTTTAAACATCTTATTACCTCTCTGGTGTCACTTTTCTAACCACCATCGCTTGATAAGTGATGGCTTTCTTGTCTTTAAGTCCTGCATAACTAAAATCCGAAGGAATCACACCAAGTTTGACAGCTAAAAAACCAACTGCTTCAAACATTTCTAGATTTTCTTTTCGTAGGGTAAAAGCTGAAACAAACAAAAAATCCTCAATTACAAAAAAAGGCAGCTAGATACATCATTTACATTCTTAGCAAACTGACAGACCATTATAGTGAATCAAATCATTAATGTAGATAAGTATTTTTTAATCAAAATACAATCAGTAAAATACAAACCTCACAGATTTCAGCTCTCATTTTTAAAATGCTAGTTGGTTCACTAAAGGCTTACAGAAAAAAAAAAAATCCACATTCCCTGATTAGGCATTCATATTGGCCCTAATCCACCCCTCCAGTCTGCACTTGGGCTATCTTATATATCCTATAATTGTAACCCAGAGAACTTGTCACAATCCTTGGATGAACTAAAGCCTTTCACTCCTGTGGACTTGTGTACATTGAGGTCCTTTGTCTAAAACACATGCTCTCTCCACTTATTATTTACCACACTTTTTTTCATGCTTCAAGATCCAAGGGCCACAGCAGTTTTCCCTCAGATTCCTTCCAGGTTCTCAAGGCTGAATGCTCCCAAAGTAGGAATCATGTTCATTTCATTGACCATTATACCCTCAGACTAACACAGTAAGTGTTCAAATATTTGTTGAATAGATGAAAAAACAAATGTTACAAGGAGTTGATTGCTTAAACCTACATGTCTTCACAAGCTGTCATTATCTATATCATGACACTGAACACCATGCCATAATTTATCTAAGTTTGTGTGCCCTGTAGATTGGGAGTTCCAGGCCAGGAATCAGTAAATAAAACAGAGCTTGTTGCCTCATGGTAGAGCCTTCAAACGTCTATTAGATGAGAAGGTGAGAATGAGATCACAAAAGTGGAAGGAGGAACAAGCCCAGTAACAATTACCACCAAGCACTACCCCCCAACCCCTGCCAACTTGTTGGCCTATATAACCTACCAACATTGACAGTAAGAAAATATCTCAGTCCTCAGTTTCACCATAAACATATGACACCTCAAAGTACTGTCCTCTTCCCTCAGATCATTGAAAGGAAATTCAAAGTATTCTGCAGAATAAGTTCTGTTTTGTACAACTCCTATAACCATCATCAGGAGCTACAAGAGTTTCTCTGAAGAGCACTCTAAGAAAAATGAACATTTAACATAAGCCTGACTCAGGAAGCAGAAGGATGTGAAATCTACCTATCTCTGAATAAATGAAATAGCTAAGCAAAAGCTTATAATATCTATTCTTTAGAAATCATGTTTAAAAGAAAAGAAAGATCTGTATGTTCTTTATATCCCTCTATAAAGAATCTCTAAAATCATAGAAACAGCAAGTTTCAAAAATATGCAGGGTGTATATTATTTATGGAAAGTTTTAAAAATTTACAATAATGATTCGGTATTTGAACATATTGTAAAATGACCACCACAATAAGTCAACATTTATCACCACACATAATTACAACTTTTTTCTTATAATGACAACTTTTAAGATCTATTTTCTTAGCAACTTTCAAATCTGTAATACAATATCATTGACTACAGTCACCAAGCTATACAGGCTTCCTGATGGCTCAGTGGTAAAGAATCCACAGGTTTGATCCCTGGGTCGGGAAGATCCTCTGGGGAAGGAAATGGCAACCCACTCTGGTATTCCTGCCTGGGAAATCCCATGGACAGAGGAGTCTGGTGGGCCCATGGGGTCCCAAAGAGTTGGACAGGACTTAGGCCACAGCCAGAGGGATTGCAAAGAGTTGGAAACGACTTAGTGACAAAACAACAACAATCATGCTGTCTGTATACAATATTCCAGGACTTGTTTATTTTATAACTGGGAATGTGTACCTTTTGACCACCTTCATCGATAAACATAAATTCATATTTTCAAAAATTCATTTTAAATTGCCAATAAGTTAACCATAATCACAACATAAGCAAAAGCTGTTTGAGATCCATAATAATTTACAAGAACTATCTTAGTGCTGGAGCCAAAACTTTGAGTATCAGTTAGTAATAGTGTGAAAAGTATTTTAAATATACCAAATCTATGGAACTGGACATACATCACTAAAATATCTTAAAAGTATAGGAACAGCCTGGCTAGGAACTGCAAAGTGTGAAAAACAGACCAAGAAAGTGTATTACATAGAGTAAAAATCAGAAACTGATAACAAGGCTCAGAAATCTCTCTCAACAAGCCCTTTTGATGATTAAACGAATGCAAAATTTTGAGAAACTCTTCTTTAAAAGATGGACAGTGTCAAACAAAGGAATTCCCTGTAAGTCTGCAGGATTCTTTCCATAGGCTATGAAGTCCGGCTGTTCCAGATTACAAGGTATTCTCTTCACATCCCCAAGTACAGCAAACATATTTTACATCTCTCCAAATATTTAAGATAATTTTCAAAATATGAAATCAAGGTTCACCCCCAGGAGATTTATTAAACAAAGTAATTCTTTAACTTTATACATTTGTGACCACATTAACTATAAACATGTGTTAATCACCCTTTCATCAATAAGGTTAATCTTTTACAACTAGTATATTTTGAAAGGCCTATCTTCCATATAAAAAAGGACTCATATATTGTTTTCAATATCCCTCTGGATATGTCTATTTAATTCATTTGAAATTACACAGATTTCACACAATTTATCTAAGTTTATCTAAGAAAATGGTAATGATGTCTTGTTACCTGTGTATATATCTTTTCTTTCCTGGCATTCAAGAAGAGACCTCTTCCAGTGCTTTTGTGCTTTTACCCGAAATCTTACAGTTATCACTACATTTGGATTATCAGCACTGTCATTCAGTTCAGGAAAGGATTTGGTTTCCACAAGATTTCCAAACTTCTTGTTGACAAAATGGTGGACAGCTTTTCTGTGTTCTTTGCTCGTATCAGGTTTAAAGGTAAATTTGGAATTTTCTTTCTTTGCATCCAAATATTTAAAAAAGTCAAACGCTTCCTCTTCAGAAACCAAGCGACAAAGTTCTTTATACTCAAGATTTGGTCTTACAACAATTTCACTGTTTTTTCCTACAGTTATTAAAAAAGGAAATTTCTGCCTAATAGCACTATGCAAGGTAGCCCTCTGATTCTTGTCAAGGATTCTGCCTAATGAGAATTCAGGAGATGGTCCAATTA
This sequence comes from Madoqua kirkii, assembly GCA_006408675.1. Lineage (NCBI taxonomy): Eukaryota > Metazoa > Chordata > Mammalia > Artiodactyla > Bovidae > Madoqua > Madoqua kirkii. The sequence goes on along the minus strand of SJYC01032335.1, from coordinate 8,379 downwards.
GCTCAGTTTTAGAGTCCCACTTCTCTTTTATGTCACAGGCAAACTGATTCAGTAATTCATTAGTTTTTTCATCTAACAAGGAGCCTAATACGTCAACATTTTCTTCTTCACCTTTGTAAGTTCTATCTTTGATAGTATCTTCCGTTTCTGAACTAGGCATAAAATTGTGGTCATCACTGGAGCTCTCAGCCAAAGTACTGACTTCTTGATTGCTTGTCTCTTCAAAAGATAAAATCTGAAGATCTAGTTTTGGTTTTTTAGCCAAATTATTTGGCTCAGGTAGTACTTTATTAACCTTGTAAACAGGTTTGTCATTGGCTTTATTAACTAACTCTCCCTGTTCATCAATCTCAATAACAATGAAGTCACTTGGTGAACTTTTTATGGTGCCACGAAAACCAACATGATCAGTTATGAAACACAAAGAACTAAATCTGATTCTGAAATCTGTATCCTCTTCCATTCTTGAACAATGCCTACAAAAGAAACAGAGGTGATCAATTACCAGGAAGAAAAAAAATCTGGATAAAAAAAAAGACATACGTTTCTGAGTCCCCTTAAATGACATTACTAATTTTTTTCTATGTATCATGTGTATTTTGACTCTCCTATACCAAGATGGCATGTCTGGTAATTTGCATCTTGACTTTTCACCCACTCCATGTTTTCATCTATTAAAATTCCAGTATTAAAATGGGTTAGTTTCAAGTTCACTTTTAAAATATTATTGGTAGACCAATAAAGAGACTGGAACATACACATTTTTAAAAAATGATTTGTCTGAACTCTCTCCCTGAAACCTAAAATTTCCAGTTAATTTCAGAGAATCTGTGACTAGATACTAATATACGGAGGCATAGGGGTAGGGTAAAGGCTGAGGAGAAGACAGGAAAAAACAGTCCATATAATGAAGTACTAAAAACAATTTGCAGGATTTCCATGGTAGTCCAGTGGTTAAGACTCCAAGCTTTCAATGCAGAGGGTGCAGGCTTGATCCCTGGTCAGGGAACTAATATCTGCTGGGTATGATTCCGAGGCGCATGGCCAAAAAAAATAATTAAATAAAACCAACATACAATGTGATTAGGCTTCAAGGAAGGCTTATGTTAATCTTGGATCTTAAACCTTCATGAAAGCTCAGATACAAACCTTTCAGTTGACCCCTAAGAAAAGTACAACCATCTCTCTCTGGCATCAGAGAGAAGATACATTTACAGAGCTTCTTGAAGCACCTTCACTTTTCGCGTAACCCATGGCTACCACACGGAGTTTCAGGAGAGATAAAATGCCCAAGGAGCTGGTACTGCTCCATTCTTTGCATTCATCATGCTCTCCAGGACGGTCATCCCATTTCTAGAGTGTGTTCTATTCATCTGAACCAATTTAGCAAACCACTTCCACTCCATCCTTTCTGTAATGTGGAACTCACAGAAATCTCCTAATATTCTACTTTCCTAGGAAATAAATAGGACATATTTATTTTTCCTCATTCCTTAATTTCCAGCACAGACTCCTTAGCTTCTTGCCTGAACTGAAACCTGGCTATTTCCCCAGGCTGCTTCTTCTATAGTCCTCCTACGTGACAACTATTTTTCCTTTCATACCCACCTGGGGACCTGGAGGTTGTAAATATTTTCCGTGTTTGCCACTGCTCCTTCCAAACCACTTCCTCCTCTACCTCCTCAAATCCCATTTCCTTTGAAGTTCATGCCATCAGGCTGTACTGTTTGCTGCCACCCTCTCTCTGGTCTCAGGACAATTCTTCTTCACTCACTAATGACTTTCATACTAGCTCAAAATATACTATCCAGCCTGACCTCCACGACCATCCGTATGGATGATCCATTTATCATCATAGTCCCTCAGTTCCTTAATCTCAACCTCAAACCTTCCACTTTATCTCGGTCTTAGCTTTGACTTTCTCATCACCAGAAGCTGCATCACCTTTAAGCATCTGGCTCTCTGATTATCTCTACTGCCCTTTCATCACCTCTATTTTAATACGTCCATTCAAGAAATTCTTATACACTGTGAAGGCCTCTAATCTCTGCTTCTATTACTAATCCACCATAGTCAATTTTCCACACAGTAGCCAGAATGATGATTTTAAAAGGAAAATTAAATCATATCACAACTCTATTTAAACCCTCTAATCACATTTATAATAAAATCCAAACTACCTACCCTGGCTTCCAAAGACTTCTAAGATTCTGAACTCTGTTCTCCAAATTTATCCTGTGCCCTTTCCCCATTATTCACTACACTCCAGCTATACTGGCCTTCTTCAGTTCCTTTATGCCAACTGTTTCTGTGGATTAAATCAGTCCCTCTTAAATAATATCCTTAAAGAGATCTTCCTTGACCAATAATCTGAAGAAACCAGCAAGTCACTATTTTTCATAAAATCTTATTTAACTTTCTGCATATCATTTCTATTTAATCATTCTACTTCACTATTTACTATTTACCTACCCCAACTAGAATGTTTGCTCCATGAAAGCAAGAACCCTGTTTGCCTTATTCACTGATTATCTCACCATTAGAACAGAATCAAGCACATAGTTGGCACACAATCAATACTGATTACTGAATAAATAAAATGACTAGTATAAAATAAGAGCAGTAAGAGTGAAGAGGAAGAAAGAGGGGGTCACTCTTGCCTAGAATAATCAGTAAAGCATAATGCGAGAAGTGGCCACATTTTCAAAACACTTCAGGAGACAGAAATGAGGCAAAGGCCTAAGCAAACTATGCAACGTGTTAAGAAAAAACTGAACAGCCCAGATACAAAGCAGTAGGAGAAAGTGTTTTCTAATGGCAACCCACTCCAGTACTCTTGCCTGGAAAATCCCATGGGCAGAGGAGCCTGGCAGGCTGCAGTCCATGGGTCGCAAAGAGTCAGACTCGACTGAGCGACTTCACTTTCACTCTTCACTTTCCTGCATTGGAGAAGGAAATGGCAACCCACTCCAGTATTCTTGCTTGGAGAATCCCAGGGACGGGGGAGCCTAGTGGACTGCCGTCTCTGGGGTCGCACAGAGTCGGACACGACTGAAGCGACTTAGCGGCAGCAGCACAGTTCTGGAAAATACGGCCGGATTAGTGCCGAACAAGGTAGAACATTTAATGCACTGTCAGGGGCTTAGAATCCATTGAGTGGTTAATCGATGGCCACTGGAGGTGTCTGAGCAGGAAAATGAGATGGCTGGATGGCATCACCGACTCGATGAACGTGAGTCTGAGTGAACTCCGAGAGATGGTGATGGACAGGGAGGCCTGGCGTGCTGCGATTCATGGGGTCGCAAAGAGTTGGACACGACTGAGCGACTGAACTGAACTGAAAAGATGTTTTGGTAAAATGACTGATAGTACTAGGCAGGATGAATCTGTTGAACAGTTAGAGGAGATCGAAAGCAACAAGATGTGATCAAGAGCTCAGCTGTAGAAAGAAGATATGAAAACATTCTAAGCTAGTGGCATAGGAGAACAATTTGAGAATACAACGATGAGGGAATGACAGCCAAGCATCTTAGTAAGAGTGGAACCGCGCTGAATAGAAGTGGCCACATTTTCAAAACACTTCAGGAGACAGAAATGAGGCAAAGGCCTAAGCAAACTATGCAACGTGTTAAGAAAAAACTGAACAGCCCAGATACAAAGCAGTAGGAGAAAGTGTTTTCTAATGGCAACCCACTCCAGTACTCTTGCCTGGAAAATCCCATGGGCAGAGGAGCCTGGCAGGCTGCAGTCCATGGGTCGCAAAGAGTCAGACTCGACTGAGCGACTTCACTTTCACTCTTCACTTTCCTGCATTGGAGAAGGAAATGGCAACCCACTCCAGTATTCTTGCTTGGAGAATCCCAGGGACGGGGGAGCCTAGTGGACTGCCGTCTCTGGGGTCGCACAGAGTCGGACACGACTGAAGCGACTTAGCGGCAGCAGCACAGTTCTGGAAAATACGGCCGGATTAGTGCCGAACAAGGTAGAACATTTAATGCACTGTCAGGGGCTTAGAATCCATTGAGTGGTTAATCGATGGCCACTGGAGGTGTCTGAGCAGGAAAATGAGATGGCTGGATGGCATCACCGACTCGATGAACGTGAGTCTGAGTGAACTCCGAGAGATGGTGATGGACAGGGAGGCCTGGCGTGCTGCGATTCATGGGGTCGCAAAGAGTTGGACACGACTGAGCGACTGAACTGAACTGAAAAGATGTTTTGGTAAAATGATAGTACTAGGCAGGATGAATCTGTTGAACAGTTAGAGGAGATCGAAAGCAACAAGATGTGATCAAGAGCTCAGCTGTAGAAAGAAGATATGAAAACATTCTAAGCTAGTGGCATAGGAGAACAATTTGAGAATACAACGATGAGGGAATGACAGCCAAGCATCTTAGTAAGAGTGGAACCGCGCTGAAGGGCAGCCAAGGGAGCCACACAGAGTCGAGTTCCCACGCAACAGATGTGTCGATGAGCCTGCCGGGCGGACAAGAGGGCAGTTTGGATGACCCGAAGCTTGGGAATTTGGATTGTGGCTAAGGGCAGAGTCTAGGAGGATGTTAAAAAAGGACAGTAGCTCCTCCGATTCCTTCCACAGCCAAAGCTCCACCTAATTCACTCCTACTTCCTACTTCTGCCACCAACCAGCAGGACTGACTCCGGCAGCATAGACTTCGGGCGCTTTCAAAAGCATCCCCGACACAGCCATTGGCTCCACGGGAGTCTTCTCCTCCCCCATCCCCGCCTAACTCGAGGCGCGATACTAGCTCACATCGCGCTCCTCTTGGGGACAGAGGGTCAGGGTCTCAATGCCAATACTGTCATCGACCCCTGCACAAGCCCACGAGGCGCCAAGAAGCTCTTCCCCGGTCTACCTCAAGTCCGGCTGAAGGGTTTCCTCCGCACCTCGCCGTGCGCATGCCCGGAAGCCATAAACCAGCTAGTCTCCGACAGAAGAGTATTTAAAGGGACAGGCTCCTACTTAAAGAAGCGCCTCTCTGGAATTTTTCACGCAGTGGAGCGGCGAGGGGGAAGCACTAAGAGGAAGGGGGCGGGGCGGGGCGGGGGCGGGACCTGACGGATTGGGCACGCCCCGGCCCCTCGTAGTACTGGGTCCTGAGGTCGCTGGCTCAGCCCCACGGCGCCCAGTGCGCCTCTGCGCCCCGCGCCCGGGCAGGTAAGGGGTTCCGGACTTGCGCGCCACCTTCTCCGCGAAGTGTCCGAGGTCTGCGCCCTGGCCTCAGGGTTGTGAGGGACTACTCGGAAGGAAAATCGACTTCTCTTCAGCCCAAGTGAGAAAAGTTAGAGGGGAAGTAGGTTGCGTGGGCAGCTCCTGCTCCAGGATAAAGACATGGGTGGGTCCCTAGGGATTAGAAAATTGATGGGACCCGTGGAGAACCGTGGGGCGAGGAGAAGCGTCACTCGGTGGTCGGACCTCGCCTCGAGTGTCTCAGCTCCCAAGCTATGTGTTCTGAGAACCCTGTTTACGAAATGAAATCCCGTTTCCTCAGAACCAGGAAGTAGGACCAGCACCCAACAAAGATGCTGACCGCGTGGAAAGCATTCTGAACCCCCACAAGATTCTAATTAGCTGGTTTCTCAGGCTTCCAGGGAATTAGAAAGTGGAGCGACATTGTCAGTACGTTATCAGATGGGGAAGGGTACCGACAGCCTGGAAACGAGAGGGATGAAAGGGATGAAAAGCAACCTCAGAAAGCATTTTAGCCACTTAGGATGGGATGCTGGGGAAGATTGAAGGCAAAAGAAGGGGTGGCAGAGGAACAGGTGATTGAATGTTATCACTGACTCACTGGACATGAACTTGAGCCAATTCCTAGAGATGGTGGAGGATAGAGGAGCCTGGTGGGCTATTTTGGGTCGCAGATTGGGACAGGACTTAGCAACTGAACAAGTGCCTCAAAAACGTCCCTGCCTAAAGAGCTGAGAGCCGAGAATTTTCAGATTTGCCTTTTCCCTTTCTGGGGGTAATCCTTGAAGAGACCTGTCAGAAAGTTAAGATTTCTTTTTTCTTTTGTTTGCATGCTAAACGTTCATTCGACGTTTGCTTACCCCTGTCCAAACAGAAATCCTGAGCTTCCAGGCTAAACACGCTCCTTTCACAGTCTTCTCCATCTTATTGTAAAGGTCAGGGAGCTTGTTCAAGCCAGAAACCTTCGTGCCAACTTCTCACCCTTCATAGCAGCATACAGGATTCTGTCTGATTTCTGAGGTTTCTACCTCAGAAAATATCCATCATCCTAGGAATTCTACCTCTTTGCTACCACTCTGATGTAAGCCACAAGCACCTCCCACCTGGATTATTGTTGTACTTAATTGATCTCTTCTTGCTTCTCTGCCCTCATTTTAATATACTTTATTTAACAATAATTTAAACAGCAATTAAACAACAATAATTTTCAGCAGCACTCCCCGATGTCCTTTTAAGTATAGAGTATGTCTGTCCTCTTCTCAAAAATCTCACTTGTCTTCTCATCTCCCTCAGAAGATGAAAATGAAGTAGGACCTTAGGGGACCTGGCCCCATTACCCCTCTCTTCTACTCTGCTTTCCTGTTCCCTCTTCTCCAGTCTTAGTGTCTGCTTGTGGTTCCTCAGTGGGCCCATTCCAGACCCTTACATTCTCTATTCCTTTTGCCCAGAAACTTTTACCACAGATATCTCAGTGGCTAGCTTTCTCGTACCCTTAAACCTTTAATCCCATGGCACCTTATTGAGGCCTACTCTGAATATTGAAAATTGGAACCCCTTGGCAGTTTTTTTTTTCTTTACATTTGACATCATATAAAGACTTCCTCGTGGCGCTAGTGGTAAAGGACCCACCTGTTAATGCAGGAGACATAAGAGACTCGGATTCTGTCTCTGAGTTGGGAAGATCCCCTGGAGAAAGAAATGGCAATACACTCCAGTATTCTTGCCTGGAATATCCCATGGACAGAGGAGCCTGGTGGGCTACAGTCTATGGGGACACAAAAGAGTCAGACATGACTGTAGTGACTTAGCACAGTGTACTGTAGAGTAAATGCTTATTGCCCATCTTCATCTGTTAGGATATAAGCACTCTTGCCTGGAAGATCCCATGGACATGGGATGCAAGGTAGGCTTCTACAGACCATGGGGTCACAAAGAGTTGGACACGACTGAGTGACTTCACTCACTCCATGAATTCAGTTAATTTTTTTTCTTATTTTCCTGATGCTTTATCTCCAGGGACCTGGATCAATATCCAGCACAAAACAGAGACTCAGTAAATATTCATAAATGAATAATATTTTGGTTTTTTAAAAATATATCCAAAATGTTCCAAGATACTTATATTAAGTTAAACTGATTTTTGAGGATGGTGTTAATATATTGTGTTTAATTTATGGCATATTAGCAAACATCCCACTTTGAGAAGGGCAGCCCTGTATAACCTATTAGGTCTAGAAGGTATACAGGCTTTTGTTCATAATGATGGTATTGGGTTGTCCAAAAACGGACAACCATTTTTGATCTAGGTAAATGGTTATCTACAATACTTTACTGAAGAAAGCATGGGAGTGAATAATGTATTTTGGGAAGATTATAAGCATATTAAGGATACTATGCTTAGTAACATGACTGTCACCATGAAAAGCTTAGCTGTGTTCTTAGACCTCTTATTTCCACTTCCTCTCCTTCGGTTGCCTTTCACTGCTGTTTTGAAACTGAGCTTAAATAAAACTCTGCACATTTCTTTTTTTAAAATGTGACATAAGAATAACTTCTGCCTTGCAATAATTGTCACTACATTTTCTTTGATCACTTATTGATAGAATTAGGCATCTTTTGATATTTAATCTATACAGAAACTCTTAGATATAACTATCTCTGGTTTTCAGATGAAGAAATCGAAGTCCAGAGAAACTGAGTTATTGATGCTAGTCACAGTTGGCTTGTGGAAGAGCTACGTTAGAACCCAAAGGCTCCTTGGAAAATGTATTTCTACTATGTATGCATTGCTCCTCCAAGACTGTTCTTAAGTCACCCAAAGGCCTTTTGGTTTCCAGATTGAGCACACCATCAGTATTTATCTGATCTCTCAGGGACTTTTATACCAATCTATACCCCATTCTAGAAATCTCTGGTATGCTACTCTCCTGATTTTCTTAGCTTCCATGACTTATCAATACTTTTTTTACAGTTTCTTTTTTTGTTTCCCCTTCATTCCTCTTTATATTCCTAATAGGCAGGCCCATATTTCTTGTTGCTTCAGCCAACTATTCATATAGGAATATGAGAAGGCTCATACATGAGGATTCATTACCAAAACTTCTATCCTAGTCTGGATTTCTTTGGAAGGAATGATGCTAAAGCTGAAACTCCAATACTTTGGCCACCTC
>SJYC01032334.1:0-22594 GCA_006408675.1 Madoqua kirkii | reverse complement strand
ACATGACCCTGTCATGGGTGGGATCTCCCATGGCGGCTCCAGGCAGCAACCCACTCCAGTATTCTTGCCAGAAAAATCCTGTAGCCAGAGGAGACTGGCAGGCTGTAGTCTGTAGGGTTGCAAACTTCTGAGCGAGCACGCATGCAGAAGTGGACACATTATTTCCTCTATCATCTTCATAATTACCCAAGCCAAAAAAGTTAGGAATCAGCTTGTTTTCCTCAGTCTCTCATCTTTCTAATGTGATTTTCCTCCCAAATCTTTGAAGCTGTTTCTTCTCCATTTTCTGACTGAATGCTTTCTGAAGACTTTCATTGATAGATTATTGTAAAGTTTTCGTACTGATCTCTTTCCTTAATATGTACCCCTTCAAGTTTTATGCAGAGGAATCCAGTTAACCAAATACGATCACTTACCACCTTTCCTTAAATCGTGCAGTGGCTCCCCAATACCTTTTCGTATGAAGTTTAAATCTCCCATTGTAGTATATGAGGGGCATGACTTGGCCCTGCCTGCCTCTCCAGCTTCATACTTTACTGCTTAATGACATGTATCCTAGGTCTAGCCATAGCGAACTCCTGGCCTTAGCCTAACCCACCCTTTCCCATGCTAATCCTGCTGCCTGGAATTCCCTTTGGGGTTTATCCTCCCTTCCAACTACCCAGCCACCCAAATCTGTCTTCAGACTTCAGACTCTTTAAACTTCCTTCCTTGATGCCTCTCCTCTGGGCCCCATTAACACTGCTAACCCTTCTTGTAACATTTATACTGAGTGTAAGTGATTGTATCCCTCATTAGACTGAGAACTTGAAAACAAAGATTTTCTCTTCTCTGTAGCTCCCGTCACTTAGTGCAAAGCCTGACATATGTCTTTATTAAGTGTATGAATGGATGAAAGGAAATGACTGGTCTTTCTAGAAAAGAGAATGACATGAACAATGAATTGAATTAGAGAAACAGGAATGTATGACATGAATTTGGAGTCAGACATGGGTTCAAGAACTTCTGCTTACTACTTTCATGAAACAGCGATGCCAACCCTGCCTTGGTCACTGTTATGATCAAGTGAAATATGTAAGTCACCTAGCATGGGCAAGAAATTCATTCATTTGTAATACTGAATACCAATTTCTGGGGTATGCTAGTAATTAGTTATATATTATGAATAAAATGAACATTACCTCTGAATTCATGGAGTTTATAGTCTAATGGCAGAGACCATTATAAGCAGCTAAACAAATAAATATATGATTATAAACACACTGTGCAATGATGAAAGATAATCAGCTTGAGAGTAGGTGGACCTATCTAGATGTGGTCAAAGAAGGCCGCAGAGAAGAGACTGCCAATATAGAGCCTAAGACACAGGAGGACTTCTTTCTTCTTACCCTTTTGTAGCATCTGAATTTCATACCACATGAATCTAGTCTTTACTCCCAAATTAATTATATTGCCCTTTTAAAATAAAAGTATGTAAGAGAGCAGGAGAGTAATTGATAGGAAAATATTTAAATCTACTTGTTTTGATTAATTAGAAGGAAAGGCCACTGGCCTGCTGAGAATGAGTGAGGTAGAAATCAGATAAATTATAGGGAGTGCTAAAGGTGTGAAATAGTCACTCAGGGGGATGAGCAAAGGCAAGTGAAAGAATAAACAGCAGTGTTGAAGGCCCAGTGAAAAGGGGTCCTCTAAATTTGTATTCAGGCCAGTCTGCTCAGTTACTGGGTTCTCCACAGCTGTATTCAGCAGTGCTAGTATACAAGAAAAATTGTGAGGTCTCTAGCTACAGCTCTCCAGGATGAAGTAGCAGAAGAATAGGGGACTGAGCAAATAAAGGTTCTGCCTAAAGAGTAGTTAGGTGGCAGACCACAGGGTCCACCTTAGTAGGGGATGAATTATCATCAGTCAAGTCTGATGGACTCAAAAATTGCAGCAGAACAAAGAACATATTACATAAAAAGGTAGTGAATAGACCATCTTTGAATGCAATACAAATTATTTCAGGACATTTTTTTACTTCTACCAAAGACTGTTGCATAAATATTTACTAGTAAAGAAATACAGATTGAGAAAAATATTTTAAATTTAAAAATATTTTTTATAATACATTTGATTCCTGAATATGTTTACATGAATTTTTATGAAAAAGTAAACTTTTTGCACTTTTTTATAAATTTCACTTAGAAAATATTAATGTCAGAAAAAAAAAATCCTGTAATTTTTAATTAATATTTAGAGGCAGAGAAAGACTAAAATATCAATGTCTTGACCTTGGAGTTTTCCTTTATTACTGTGTAATAAGTTGCCAGCATTTCCTATGTTAGAGCAAAGTGTGATGTATAGGCTTATAGATGTCATCACTAAAGCTACTGTAAAATTTTAATGAGAATTTTCCATATTTTAGGAATAAAAGATGAATAAACCCATAACAGCATCAACATATGTGCGCTGCCTCAGTCTTGGACTAATTAGAAAGCTGTCCGATTTTATTGATCCTCAAGAAGGATGGAAGAAGTTAGCAGTCGCTATTAAAAAACCATCTGGTGATGATAGATACAATCAGTTTCACATAAGGTAACATAAAAATCTTTCTCTTTTTAAATTCTTACATTACAATTTAGAATGATTAATAGGTACAAATACTGTCTAATGCTGCGGTTCAGAAAATAAATCTCTCTCTAGAGGAGATACAGTAATAAATCCCCCCCTCTTTTTTTTTTTTTTTGCGATTTTTGCTTCATTCTCCAATATATCAGCCAAGTCAATACTGTGATCTTGCAAATAAATTTTTACAGTTAAATTCATGTTGGTTTTTCTGAATGTTGAGCTTTAAGCCAACTTTTTCACTCCACTTTCACTTTCATCAAGAGTATGAGTCATGTATGAGTCTCTAATTCACTTAAGTGGTATATTTGGGGAATTCTTCAAATTGATGTTGTAAAGTTGCTTGTACATGTATTCATCTATAAATTGACTTCTTAGTTCTTACCCTGGATTTTTCAACACTGTCTTCAGAAAAATTCCATTCTATTTGTCTCTACTTGATTCAGTGTGAGATATAAGTACAAATTTTGTTTTTGTCCATTATTTCAGCCCAAACTCATGTCAAAATATGTCTCTGGAAGCAAAGGGAAATAAATTTATTTGTGACTTTCAGCATTAACCTGAAAAAAATCTGAAACATTAGTTTTCATATTAGTCCTTCCAGGAAGTGTTTTCTCATGTGAATGATGAGCATCTTAAATTATCTGGAGGAAGCTTAAGTTTAAACATCAAAAACCATTTTTATAGACAGTTTGTTGATTCTTCAGAAAAATTCCATTCTATTTGTCTCTACTTGATTCAGTGTGAGATATAAGTACAAATTTTGTTTTTGTCCATTATTTCAGCCCAAACTCATGTCAAAATATGTCTCTGGAAGCAAAGGGAAATAAATTTATTTGTGACTTTCAGCATTAACCTGAAAAAAATCTGAAACATTAGTTTTCATATTAGTCCTTCCAGGAAGTGTTTTCTCATGTGAATGATGAGCATCTTAAATTATCTGGAGGAAGCTTAAGTTTAAACATCAAAAACCATTTTTATAGACAGTTTGTTGATATTTACTTGAAGACCTTGGGAGAAGGGACTTCTGTGGTGGTCCAGTGGTTAAGAATCTGCCTTCCGAAGCAGGGGACGTGGGTTTGAGCCCAGGTCAGGGAACTAAGATCACACATACTAGGCATGGAGTAGTCAAGCACATGTGCAGCAACTACTAAGCTCATCTGCTCTAGAGCCATTTACTGCAGCTGGAGAAGCCTGAGCACCGCGGTACAGCACAGCTAAAAAAACAAACAAACAAACAAAAAATACGCTGAAAGCATATTTAAGGGAGTGAGGAGAAAAGACTCTCCTTTACAGAATAATGGCAGCAAATATTTAAAAGAATGAGAGAACTAAAAAATTACCAATTTATAACTACCAGTGAGTAATTGATTATGGAGGGCTCATCAGTGAGTGCTGAAACCCCAAGGCAAAAGGGTGTTGATGAACAAGATACCCACATGATTTCAAAGTATATTCCACAGATGATTTATGAATTACAAAGAGGAAAGGTACTTTTGCAGAGAAGCAATCTGCAGTACACCTCCTTAACCAAGTAATCCAGCTGGTGTCATCAGTATTGGTACAGATTGCCATTATGTGCCTCTGGATGTGATGCAGTGGAAAGGACACATTGTCATCTATGTAATGGTCTTACTAGCAGTTTTTCATCTGAATTTAATTGTGTCAGACAAATCTAGACTGTGAGCGTTCTACTGCACATCTGGTCTAAGTTCTGTAAAGGGGGCACACAGACACAGAGATGAAGAGGGAGAGGGCGAAAGCATAAACACAGTTAAACAATCCCTGGTCATTCGGTGAATCTAGATGGTTGCTCATGGTATTTTCCTTTCAACTTTTCTGTAGGTTTGAAAGTTTTTGAAATAAATTTTCAGGAAAAAACAGAGAAAGCTAAGTTGTGTAGGTTTTTAAATATTACTTTCAAAACTGTTGATAGTTTTTTTCTTTTCTATTCATTTTTTTTAATTTTTACAATGTTGTGTTGGTTTCTGCCATATAACACAAATCAGTTATAATTACACATATATCCCCTCCCTCTTGAGTCTCCCTTCCTTTCCCCCATCCCTACTCTCTAGGACATCAACGAGTGCCAGACTGGGCTCCCTATGTTATACAGCAACTTCTCACCAACTATTTATAAAGAAATTTTTGAGAAAAACTGATCTGTTTTTCCCTCAGTTGAAATGAAATATAGTTAAGATCCAAGGAATAATTCTCCAAATGTATGTATTTTCTATTTCTTTAAGCAGCCTGCTTTATTAAAAATCATATGGCTAACAGTGTTAATAATCATGTCAGGAACTAGTATAGCTTAGTATGTTGAGGGTACACCTGTGTGTTCAGTGGGGTATCAGTTTGAATCTCAGTTTGTATACAAGTTTATTGGCTGTGTGACTGTGGACTGCTTACCTCTCATGCTTTCTCTTTAGCACATTAGCATGATATTCACAGTTTGAGAATTATATGAGTTCATGTTTTGCATCCTGTAGCCTACTGTAAATACTCAGTGTCAACTTATCATCACCTTCAGCATCTTTTCTTCCTTCTGCCTGTCTTTCCTGTTCTCTGTAATTCTTGCTGACCCTCTTTCTGCCCCTTTCTTTTTTTGATCATAGGAAGTGCTGTGGACAAGAAGGGGATTGAGGGGAATAATACCTTCTTACCTGTTAACTCTGCTTACGGACTAATCTTATTTCTCTGTTACTTGCTTTAAGGAGATTTGAAGCATTACTGCAAACTGGAAAAAGCCCCACGTGTGAATTACTGTTTGACTGGGGCACCACAAATTGCACAGTTGGTGATCTTGTGGATATTTTGGTCCAAAATGAGTTTTTTGCCCCTGCAAGCCTTTTGCTACCAGGTAAACTGAGCGTGTCTGCGATGTCAGTAACTAGGACGGCAAGACAAGTGGCAGAACTAGGAATGCTTCTTCTCTCACTTTCTTCTCAGAGTAGATGAACCTTACCTTTAGATTCTTCATTCTTTCAACTCTCCCCAACTCTTTAACAAGCACCCCAGACGCTGCAGACTTGCTGCTGAGAAAATCCTGAAACTGGTAAGACTTCAGGATTCAGTCTGAACATGCAGTTAAAGTCATGTAGCTTGGTGCCAATAGGAAGTTTAGAATGATGACAAAAAGCTCTTGCTTTTTTTCATCCTCAACTTCTACCCTGATGGGACTCTGTGATTTCTTACATTGTGCTTCAGTGGGTTAGTGTCTGGTTGCCTTCCTTCCCCATCAACTACTTTTTCCCTTTGATGCTATTTACACCAGTAGTCCTTACCCTTCACAGGGCATAAGGATCACCTGGGTTCTTGATTAACATGTAACTTCCCAGGCTTTACTCCAGACCTCATTATCAGAATTCTTGAATTAACTTCAAGGTCAGTGTGTTAAAACAGGTACATCAGTGCTTCTGCTTCAGGTGACTTATAAGCCACTTTTTGGAAACACTGCCTTGCCCATCCTTATCCAAATTTACAAATTCTTACTAGGAAAATTCTCAGGAGTGCTGTGAAAATATGGGGCTAATGGGTAGAAACTGGAATGATGTTAAGTAAATTGAGTTCCTAATTTAACTTTTTCACAAACACTTTTTCTTATGTAACAACAACTTGTATCTTATTTCACTTGTTAGATGCTGTACCAAAAAATGTTAATACACTGCCTTCTAAAGTCACTGTAACAGTTCAGCAGCAACCGAAGCCCCTCTGTGGCAAAGACAGGACATCTGTGATATCTGATGAGAATCTTGAACAAAACTATGTACTACCTGACTCAAGTCCAGAAAATACAAGTTTAGAATTTAGTGATACACGTAAGTAATATTTGCCATGCTTTCTGCTAGTGAGTTTGTCATGAGACCATCACTGCTTTAAAATAAAACTCTCCTTCTGTTTATTTACTCTGGCAATAGCTCTTCTGTAGTCTTGGTTTCCTCCTGATTTATTAGGCAACGTCTTCGTTGTTTTAGTGTTATAGGTGAGTAGGTGTAACAGGACATATGAACAACCACAGAAGCTGTGATAAAAAAAAGAAGTAAATATTTACATAGTTTGAAAGGATCATTTTATAAAGAAAAGTGACTAGAGTTTAAATATTTGCAGAGGTATGAAATATCCAAATTGAGAAAATACTGAAATTATGAAAACCAATTTCTTTTTTATTGAAGCACTCTTTCTTATTCTATTGACATTACAGGTTTTCACAGTTTTTCATTTTTTGAATTGAAGGATGTCACAAATAACTTTGATGAACGGCCCATTTCTGTGGGTGGTAACAAAATGGGAGAAGGAGGGTTTGGAGTTGTGTATAAAGGCTACGTGAACAACAGACTGTAGCAGTGAAGAAGCTTGCAGCAGTAAGTTATATTTTCTGGAAAAGAAAAAGTTACAGGAAGAGCTGTTTCCTAGTGTGCTGTATGTGAGTGAGTGAAAGTTGTTCAGTCGTGTCTGACTCCTTGCGACCCCATGGCCTGTATTGTCCATGGAATTCCCTAGGCCAGAATGCTCACTTGCACCCTTTGTTTGCATTTCTATTAGAATATCTTGTATTTTAAATCTATTATTATATTCTAAAATATCAATACAATGCATTTTTTTATAATAAAGATCCCTTGGTCATATATGTTGCAAATACTTTTGCACATCTTGCTTTTCTTTTTGCCTTCAAAATTGCTTATGTTTTCTGACACACTGAATTTTTTTTTTCAGAATGTTTAATCAGTAAAGTCTCTAATTATTTCATTTTGTTCCCACAATGAATCGCTGAAGTATATGTAATTATATGAGTTATATGGTTTTCTTCCTTCCATTTAACCAGCCATGAGACCTTGAGCAAATCACTATTTCTGGTTCTCAGTTGTTTATAAAATGGAGAGAATGATGACTTACATATTTTAAAAAAAGCAGGATCTGCCAGATGATCTCTTGTACCCCTTCTAGCTTTAGGAGCCTCTGGGTTATTGTATGGTATTATATTGTGTATTATTTTATATTTTTAGATGGTTGACATTAGTACTGAAGAACTGAAACAACAATTTGATCAAGAAATAAAAGTAATGGCAAAGTAAGTTAATTTGGCAGCATGGTACCATGGAAGAGAGCAGAACAAGAAAGGACTTCTTACCCAGAGTATGCCAAGAACTGGTGATATTTTTAAATACAGGCTAAAATAGTTTAACGAACTTGACAGAACTTTAACTCTACAATTCTGTGGCTACATATACTCACTCATATGTATGTAGATTAAACAGCAGTCATTATTCTAAATCATGGCAAAATTATATGGAATTTCAACTGTCTGGATAGTTGATAATGAAACTATGATTCCATTATCATGTTTTCTGTTCCCAAAATTTATGAAAGGTAAATTATAGTATATTATATATATGCGTGTGTGTATAAATACATATTTATATATTAATACATACATGGCAAATAGTCCATTTGATATGTTAACACCATAAACCAGGGAAGTGTTATATGCAAGAATGTTTAGAAGCCATTGACTCAGTATGTTTGAAAATTGTCAGAAAGAGAAGGAAAAACAAATTGGGGAATTTATTCTAATAATTATAGTGATTGATTCTTCAGTATATGTTGTTGTTCAGTCGCCAGATTGTTTCTGACTCTTTGCCACCCCATGAACTGCAGCATACCAGGCTTCCCTGTCCTTCACTATCTCCCTGAATTTGCTCAAACTCATGTGCGTTTCATCAGTGATGCGATCCAACCATCTCAACCTCTTGCCCTCTTCTCCTCTTGCCTCTAATCTTTCCTAGATCAAGGTCTTTTCCAGTGAGTCAGCTCTTCACATCAGGTGGCCAAATATTGGAGCTTCAGCTTCAGCATCAGTCCTTCCAATGAATATTCAGGGTTCATTTCCTTTCGGATGGACTAGCTTGATCTCCTTGCTTGATCTCCCTCAAGGGACTTTCAAGAGTCTTCTCCAGTACCACAGTTTGAAAGCATCAATTCTTCAGCATTCAGCCTTCTTTATAGTTCAACTCTCACATCCATACACGATTACTGGAAAAACTATCACTTTGACTATACAGACCTTTGTCAGCAAAGCGATGTCTCTGCTTTTTAATATGCTGTCTAGGTTTATCATAGCTTTCCTTCCAAGAAGCAAGCATCTTTTAATTTCATGGCTGCAGTCCCCGTCCACATTGATTTTGGAGCCCAAGAAAATGAAGTCTGTCACTGTTTCCATTGTTTCCCCATCTATTTGCCATGAAGTCATGAGACCACATGCCATAATCTTACTTTTTTTAATGTTGAGTTTTAAGCCAGGTTTTTTACTCTCCTCTTTTTCACCTTCTATACAATAGACCAAAAACTATAATACATTAACCAATTGTTATAACCACCACTAATACACATACTTTTTTTTTTCCACTGAGATACAGAAACATTAAATAACTTTACCCAAGGTCACTTAAACATACATATGTGGGTTTCAGATCCAGATCTGTCTGACTCCAGAACTTGCAATTTTGAAATAAATCCTCAATCAGTTCAGTTCAGTTGCTCAGTCGTGTCCAACTCTTTGCGACCCCATGAATCGCAGCACGTCAGGCCTCCCTGTCTATCACCAACTCCCAGAGTTCACTCAGACTCACGTCCATGGAGTCAGTGATGTCATCCAGCCATCTCATCCTCTGTCGTCCCCTTCTTCTCCTGCCCCTAATCCCTCCCAGCATCAAAATCTTTTCCACTGAGTCAACTCTTTGCATGAGGTGGCCAAAGTACTGGAGTTTCACCTTTAGCATCATTCCTTCCAAAGAAATCCCATAATTGATCTCCTTCAGAATGGACTGGTTGGATCTCCTTGCAGTCCAAGGGATAGGATTTACCAATTTATTCTCATTGGAACCATTGCTATAAATCACCAATTCTAGCTGCTTAACTTCAAGAAAGAAAGAATAGATTGGAATTAATGTTTTCAGTAAAAATAATGTACACTGAAAAAAATAAAAAGACTGTCCAGGATTTGTTCTTTCTACTCCTACTTCCACTCTCCAGTCCTAAAAGTAACTTGTTCAAAATAGATAATCTGGAAAATACAGGAAAATATTTATCCCTTGAATATATCACTCAGAGATAACCACTGCTAGTATTTTGATGTACTTGCTTCATGATGAGTGTGTGGCATTTTTTCCATGTTGAAACATTTAAAATTATTGTATAACATTCTAGCATATATACAAATTATGTTTTATTTAACCATTACCCTTCCATATTTGTTTCTAATTTTCAGTATTACAAATTAAAATACCTTTAAATCTCTTACAGAAATATTTAAGTGCAAATATGCTTTTTTCATCAGGAGACAGACCTGGAAAAATTACTGGTTCTGAATGCATGTACTTTTTAAAGACTTTCTGAATATTTGTCTAAATAACTTTGTAGTTGTTATAATAATTTGGTGGCTTAGATGATAAAGAATCTGCCTGCAATGCAGGAGACCCAGGTTCAGTCCCAGGGTCCGGAAGATCTGGAGAAGGGCATGGCAGTCCACTCCAGTATTCTTGCCTGGAGAATCCCCATGGACAGAGCAACCTGGTGGACTACAGTCCATGGGGTCACAAAGAGTCAGATACAAGTGAGTGACTTTCACTTCAATACTTCTACCAGCAGTTTATTGCGATTTCACAACTGCTACCACACTACCATTAAATATTATTGCTGTTTTTAAAATAAATGTCAACCTCTGGCCCTTACCAGCCAAGTTTCTTGTCTGTTTTCTCATCTGTAAAATGCGATAATTATTTTAATAATGAAATGTTTCATTAAGTTATATTAGTATAAACTCAGCAAATATTATCTACTCATTTTTAAAGTGTGCCAATTTGGTAGAAAATGGAATACTTGCTGTTTTAATTTTCACCTCATAGAATATATTCTGGGCTCTCATATTTGTTGCTGTTTAGTCACTAAGTCCTGTCTGACTCTTTTGTGACCCCCATAGACTGTAGCCTACCAGGCTCCTTTGTCCATGGGATTCTCCAGGCAAAAATTACTAGAGTGGGCTGACGTTTGCTTCTTCAGGGGATCTTCCCAGCCTAGGCATCGAACCTGCATCTCCTGCTTGGCAGGCTGATTCTTTACCACTGAGCCACCAGGGAAGCTAGAGGGCTCTCATATATATTTGCTTATTTAATTCTCATAGCATTTATGTTACATAATAGGCATTATTACCCACATTTACCAGGGAAAGTTGCTGAGGCTCAGTGAGGCTGTTAACTTGTGAAAGGTCACATTTCCAGGAGGTGGCAGAGCTGTACTTTTAAACTTAGGACTTTGAGCCCAGATTTCTTTGTACCTACTGTACTGTAGATGCCTGCAGTTTTGTTATACTTCAGCTTTATTTAGTCTTATTACTCTCAAGTATATAAAGAAACTCAAATTAGGTTATAAATAACCAGATACTATTAAAGATTAAAAATTTATAAATTAGATGTAATTGAAAATCAGATACCTGTAAATCAGTGCTTTAAATGTGTTTGAGAATTCTTGAAAGGGTTGTCATACATGTTTCAACACACTTCTTGAACTCTTGTTTACACTATCATTAAAAATTATGTGAAACAGTGGTAAACACCTATCTAGTTCTTAACCAAACTACTATATGTGAATTATTGAGCTTTAATTTTAAAATCAAAACTGTGTTAATTAGTATTGACTGAAAGGGAACTGTTTACAGAACATTATAAACAGTTATAATAAACATATATAAAGATTTAGAAACATACATATCACATTGCAATAATGTATAGCATATAATTATTTCTTTCTCTTTTTTCTTTTAAAGCTCTAAATTGAATAACATAACCTTCAGGGAAATATATGTATATATGGTAATAATTTTGAATGGAAAATTATTTGCCACAGGTGTCAACATGAAAACTTGGTAGAACTCCTTGGTTTCTCAAGTGATGGAGATGACCTCTGCTTAGTGTATGTTTACATGCCCAATGGTTCATTGCTGGACAGACTGGCTTGCTTGGTAAGATGTTTTTTTATTAGGTTGTTTGGCTTCCTGTTTCTGTGTTGGAATTCTAATATTTTCTCTGTGACAGAATCTTTTAAACTGTATTAATATCTTTCCTAGTTTGTGAAAACTATACAGTTGTTATTTAAGCAATTGGAATTCCCTTTCTATCAGATGATAATCTAAAGTGTAAAATTATCAGTCAAGGCTAGACTTTGAAGATGCTCTCATATATTTTTATTGTTTGATAAGAAATGCTAACTTCCACTTGATCTTATTTAGCTATTTTTGTTTAACAACTTAAAAAGTGGTAGTTCTAAATTGTTAGCAGTGTAATAATATGGTCAGTAGCTGCTTAGAAGAAATGTTCTGTTATGTATTTTCTATAGATTTTTTTTATTCTCCTCTTTTATTTTTAATTGGTTTGTTTCTTACTTCGTAAGGATGGTACTCCCCCACTCTCTTGGTACATGAGATGCAAGATTGCCCAGGGTGCAGCTAATGGCCTCAGTTATTTACATGAAAACCATCATATTCATAGAGATATTAAAAGGTAAATGCTGCCTTTAAAAAAGCTTTTGGAGAACTGTCTTTAAAAAATAATTTTCTCTCACTCTTCCTATTCACTACTGACATGAACTTCTTAACTTGCCATGAAAGCTCATCTCACTAAGGATGTCTATAATCTCCTTTATTTCAAACCCAGTGACCTATTTCTAGTACTCATCCTAAGTAACCTGTGTTTTTTTGTTTGATTTTCACAGTATGTTCTTCTGTTCTTCTTGTCAGAATTATTTTCTTATTTTCTGGATCATCACTCTTTTTTGAATCACTTTCATTCCTCATGAGTACATTTCAATTATCTTCCTTGTTATGTATTTATGTAGTTAACATATTAATTGAGCATTCCTTATACGACAGATACTGTAGATGGTATAGTTAGCAAAAGTAGCATTTGTAGCATCTGTCAGCAATCAGATAATCACAAAATAATAGTAGAACTTTAGTATATAGTCTATAGGATTAGTATAAAAAAGAGTTCCCTGAAGAAAATTATACTTAAGCAGAGATCCAAAGAATGAATGAACAGGACATGATTGAGCACAATTTGAGGACAGCTATAGAATATGCGGAGAAAGTATTCTGGAAATAAGGAAGCACATTTGTGAGACCAGTGTTCAGGGGGAACATGATAGATTATAGGAGGTGAAATAAATGACCGGAGTGCAGAAATTGAAGGGGTGATTGATAGAGAAATAAGATAAAATTATAAGGTAGGAGAAGGCAATGGCACCCCACTCCAGTACTCTTGCCTGGAAAATCCCATGGACGGAGGAGCCTGGTGGGCTGCCATCTATGGGGTCACACAGAGTCGGACACGACTGAAGTGACTTAGCAGCAGCATAAGGTAGGGAGAGAGCTAAGCCCTGTGTAGGACCTAATAGACCAATATAAGAGCTTTAATTTTATCATAAGTATAATCAAATGCCATTGAATAATTATAAGGAGGAATGTGGCATCATAGTTAAGTTTTGAGAAGATCACTTTAGCTTGAGTATAGGGACTCATTTGTAAGAAAGGGTAGCTTGGAGCCTGTCATAGAAGATTTGGTGGTAACAGTTTATATGAAGAATTGTGAACAGATTCTTGCTTACTCTTGGCTGCATGGTGGGTGGGTGGCATTCAGGGAGAGAAACATGTCAGGAATGACAGGAGGATTTATGGCTTCCAGAACCGCATTCTGGAATGATTGTGGCATGATTCATCTACAGAGAAAGCACTGAAAGAGGACAAGTTTGGGACTGGAAAATGTGAGTTCTCTTTTGTACATGTTGTGTTTAAGTTTCCTTTAAGATATAGAAGTGAGTAGAGATGTTAATCAGCATGACGTACATGTTGGAGCTAAAAGAAGTCTGAGCTGAAGATATCAATTTCTGTGTTACTATGTAGGGGTTGAAGAGCTAGCATATAGTTACCTTAACTTTAAGGAAGATATAGATTAGGAAAAGGTTATAAGATTTAGCCCTGAGGAACTTTAAAACTTAATGGCCAAGTAGAACAAAATGAATCTAAAAAGGAATCTAAGAAAGGATGCAAGGAATCTGAAAACCAAGAGAATGTGGTATCCCTGAGAACAAGGAAAGACAGTTGCCTGAGAAGGATTAGTCAAAATTTTCAGTTGCTTTTTGGAAGTCAGAATGAAGACTGAAAAATGACTCATTTTAAAAAACATTTAATTGAGGCATTTGATTAGTGCCATGAAGGTCATTAGTAACTTTCAGGAAATCTATTTCCATGTAGTAATTGGGTCAGAATTTAGGTGGTAGTTTCATGAAAAGATGGGCTCGATAAAAAACAGAAATGTAAGGCCTAACAGAAGCAGAAGATAATAAGAAGAGGTCATATAAATCCAATGAAACAAAAAGCTAGTTCTTTGAAAAGATAAACAAAATTTTAAGATATCTGGTCAGGCTAATAAAGAATAAAACAAAATATACAATTTATAAATATTAATATTAGAAATGAAAGAGGGGTCATTATTAAAAATCATATAGATATTAATAGGATAATACATGAATATTATGAACAACTCTATGTCCCAGGACTTAGTACACTAAAGCAAATGCATCACCAATTGCTTGAAGGCAAACACCACCAAAACTTATAAAATGACAAATAGGCAAACTGAATTATTCTCTGTTCATCAGAGAAATTAAGTGATCAATTATTAAACTTCCAAAAGCAATGCAGATCCAGAGGGTTTCACAGGTGATTTCTACCAAACATTTAAGGAAGAAAGAACACCAACTCTATACAATCTCCTCCAGAAAATACAAGCAGAGAGAACATTTCCTAATTCATTCTATGAGACCATCATCACCCTAAAACCAAAACCAGATAAAGGCATTCCAGTTGAGCTATTTCAAATCCTGAAAGATGATGCTGTGAAAGTGCTGCACTCAATATGCCAGCAAATTTGGAAAACTCAGCAGTGGCCACAGGACTGGAAAAGGTCAGTTTTCATTCCAATCTCAAAGAAAGGCAATGCCAAAGAAGGCTCAAACTACTGCACAATTGTACTCATCTTACACGCTAGGAAAGTAATGCTCAAAATTCTCCAAGCCAGGCTTCAGCAATACGTGAACTGTGAACTTCCTGATGTTCAAGCTGGTTTTAGAAAAGGCAGAGGAACCAGAGATCAAATTGCCAAAATCTTCTGGATCATCAAAAAAGCAAGAATTCCAGAAAAACATCTATTTCTGCTTTATTGACTATGCCAAGGCCTTTGACTGTGTGTATCACAATAAACTATGGAAAATTCTGAAAGAGATGGGAATCCCAGACCACCTGACCTGCCTCTTGAGAAACCTATATGCAGGTCAGGAAGCAACAGTTAGAACTGGACATGGAATAACACACTGGTTCCAAATAGGAAAAGGAGTACGTCAAGGCTGTATATTGTCACCCTGCTTATTTAACTTCTCTACAGAGTACATCATGAGAAACACTGGGCTGGAATAAGCACAAGCTGGAATCAAGATTGCCTGGAGAAACATCAATAACCTCAGATATGCAGATGACACCACCCTTATGACAGAAAGTGAAGAGGAACTAAAAAGCCTCTTGATGAAAGTGAAAGAGGAGAGTGAAAAAGTTGGCTTAAAGCTCAACGTTCAGAAAACGAAGATCATGGCATCTGGTCCCATCACTTCATGGGAAATAGATGGGGAAACAGTGGAAACAGTGTCAGACTTTATTTTTGCGGGCTCCAAAATCACTGCAGATGGTGACTGCAGCCATGAAATTAAAAGATGCTTACTCCTTGGAAGAAAAGTTATGATCAACCTAGACAGCATATTCAAAAGCAGAGACATTACTTTGCCAAAAAGGTCCATCTAGTCAAGGCTATGGTTTTTCCAGTGGTCATGTATGGACGTGAGAGTTGGACTGTGAAGAAAGCTGAGTGCTGAAAAATAGATGCTTTTGAACTGTGGTGTTGGAGAAGACTCTTGAGAGTCCCTTGGACTGCAGGGAGATCCAACCAGTCCATTCTAAAGGAGATCAGCCCTGGGATTTCTTTGGAAGGAATGATGCTAAAGCTAAAACTCCAGTACTATGGCCGGCTCATGCAAAGAGTTGACTCACTGGAAAAGACTCTGATGCTGGGAGGGATTGGAGGAAGGAGGAAAAGGGAACGACAGAGGATGAGATGGCTGGATGGCATCACCAACTCAATATATGTGAGTTTGAGTGAACTCCAGGAGATGGTGATGGACAGGGAGGCCTGGCATGCTGCCATTCATGGGGTCGCAAAGAGTTGGACATGACTGAGTGATTGAACTGAACTGAAGAAAGGAAAGCTAGATACCAATATTTCTTACAAATATAAATGCAAAAATCCACAATAAAATATTAGTAAATCAGTTCATATAATCCATCATATTAAAGGGCTATAAAGAAGAGAAATCACATGATTGTACCAATAGGTACAGAAAAAGCATTTACCAAAATCCAACACCATTCACAATAAAAACTTTCAGTTAACTAGAAATAGAGGGGAAATTTCTCTACTTGATAAAGTAATTTACAGCTAATATCATACTTAATGGTGAGGAACTAGAGGCTTGCTCCCTAACTTAAGATAAGGGAACAAGGCAAGGATGTCCCTTTTAGTATTTCTATTTAATATCGTATTTAAAGTCCTACCTAACACATTAAGACCAGAGAAGGCAATGGCACCCCACTCCAGTACTCTTGCCTGGAAAATCCCATGGGCGGAGGAGCCTGATGGACTGCAGTCCATGGGGTTGCTAAGAGTTGGACACAACTGAGGGACTTCACTTTCACTTTTCACTTTCATGCATTGGAAAAGAAAATGGCAACCCACTCTAGTGCTCTTGCCTGGAGAATCCCAGGGACAGAGGAGCCTAGTGGGCTGCCATCTATGGGACTGCACAGAGTTGGACATGACTGAAGCGACTTAGCAGCAGCAGCAGCAGCAACACATTAAGACAAGATAAAAAAATGAAAGATACTCAGATTGGAAAGGAAAAATTAAGCTGTCTTTCTTCAAAAATGACATGCTTGTCTATATAGATCATCACAAAGAATTGATATAAAACTCTACTTGAATTAATAAGCTTGTATAGCACGGTTGCACAAGACAAAGTTAATAGACAGAAGTCAATTTTTTTCAATACACCAACAATGATGAACTGATATTTCAAATGGAAAACACAATATCATTTACATTAGCATCCCCAATGGAAAGCTTAGATATAATTTTAATAAAATATGTATAAGAATAAGTGGAGAGATATTCTCTGTTCATGAATAGAAAAGCTCAATATAATTGTGAATTAAATTCTTCCAAACATGATCTACACATTCCAGGGAATACCAGTCAAAATCCTTGCAGGTTATTTTGTGGATAACAATACTAAAATTTATATGGAAAGGCAAAAGATCCAGAATAGACATCACAACACAGAAGAATTACAAAATCACAGGACTCGGACCCCCAAGTTCAAGAATTTCTATAGGTAAGATATAATTTTAATAAAATATGTATAAGAATAAGTGGAGAGATATTCTCTGTTCATGAATAGAAAAGCTCAATATAATTGTGAATTAAATTCTTCCAAACATGATCTACACATTCCAGGGAATACCAGTCAAAATCCTTGCAGGTTATTTTGTGGATAACAATACTAAAATTTATATGGAAAGGCAAAAGATCCAGAATAGACATCACAACACAGAAGAATTACAAAATCACAGGACTCGGACCCCCAAGTTCAAGAATTTCTATAGGTTATTATACGATAATGGCTATATTTCCCTGTCCTTTTGGACTGTGAAGACAGCTGAGCACTGAAGAATTGATGCTTTTGAACTGTGGTGTTGGAGAAGACTCTTGAGAGTCCCTTGGACTGCAAAGAGGTCCAACCAGTCCATTCTGAAGGAGATCAATCCTGGGATTTCTTTGGAAGGACTGATGCTAAAGCTGAAACTCCAACACTTTGGCCACCTCATGCAAAGAGTTGACTCATTATAAAAGATCCTAGTGCTGGGAGAGATTGGGGGCAGGAGGAAAAGGGGACTAGAGGATGAGATGGCTGGATGGCATCACTGACTCTATGGACATGAGTTTGAGTAGACTCTGGGAGTTGGTGATGAACAGGGAGGCCTGGCGTGCTGCGATTCATGGAGTCACAAAGATCGGGCATGACAGAGTGACTAAACTGAACTGAACTGAGGAGAGAGTGAAATATGAGTATAGACAAGTCTAATGAGACACTTTTATTTGGCCCATGAAGCGGGATAGCTGGAAATTAATGTGTCATTCAGCAAACTTTTTTTTTTAAGATGGCAGAGACCAAAGGGTGCTTTTATGCCTGTGGGAAGAGGGATGTGATAGAACAGAAGAGAGAAGTGAGGTAGTTTGTAGAATAAGTTTCCTCAGAATGTAGAGAGGAGTCCTATAGAGGGATTGGCCTTAGAAAAGAGAAGATACACCATCTCCCATCCCTTACTCAGTGTATTCTAACTGATCTGTATTCTAATTGATTGCTACCTCATTGTCTCTTCTGTTAATCCTGCATATTCTTACTGAGGGATATGTTGACTTCAACTGCTACCTTCTTGCGGGTGACTCAGATCTATATCATCAGCCTCCAGTCCTATATTTTCAGTGTTTCAGACCAAGTCACCCTACCACAATGTTTCATAGCAGTTCCTAAGTCAACATGTTAGAAGTCAAACTCACTTCTCTTCCAACCCAAATTCTTCACTCTGTGTTTTTTTCCTAATCAAGTGAAGTCAGTATTCATCCCATCTTTTAAGCTAAAGACTTCTTCATTCGCCATACCATACAAATTACAAGGTTCTATTGAGTATACCTCAAAATTTGCACCTCCTTTTCTCCCCAGCCTTTATTTACACTTTCACTCTCTCTTATTCGCCTTTTTACAAACTTTTCTGGTCATCCTTTAATTGAGCTATGCCAGTTCTTGTCTATGCTCTAATATACTGCCAGGTTGTAGTTCTAAAAATCAAGTTTGATAACATCATTCCCCACTATGAAACATTTAACTGGCATTCTGTTGCTTCCAGGATGAAGTTCAAGTTCCCCTCACATTCCGTTGACACGTGTTACTTCAAATTGAGCGTATGTTTTTTGTTTTCATCACTGTGTCCATTCTGTTCCATTTGCCTCAAATGCCTTTGTTTCCCTCAGTAGCCTCAACTTCTAATAATCCTTCAAGACTACACACACTTTTCACCTTCTCCTTAAGTTTTCTGCAGTTCTTCTGCACACAGTTGTTCTCTCAGCATCACCATTAGGAATTTTTAACAATTATTTCTATACCTTTGTCATAGACAAGATTCTAAGAGTGTCCCCATGCCCAGCACTGAGCTTAAATACTGTAACACATTGTGGGTCTTCAATAAAGTTTTGTTGAATGAAAGTATGATTGTATGAGCAAATGCATAAAATAAATGAATTAAGACCTTTTAGCCATATTATTTCCTTTTCAAAAGATTTCAGAGAGAGTACCCCCTAAGAAATGATATAGTTGAGATACTCTGGTTGGAAGTTTGTTTTTAAATGAATTGAGAAATTTTAGGGGAGGAATTAAGAAGGGTACTTAAGCATACTTTGAGGGAAGTTGCCCTATAAAAATTATTTGTGAAATAATAAAAATATCACTAATGTGAAGAGTTTTACTTCACTTTTTTTCAAATTTTCCTTACAGAAACAAAAAGGAAGACAGTTTTATTCTTCTTTAGCTATAATCCTTAATCCAGATTTATTTACATAAATTCAACCTTTTATGATGTATATTATAAAATAAAATACTCTATAAATGCATACAGTGTTATACCTTCCTAAGAAACTATTTGATTTGTTTAAAAAGAAAAACTGTTTTTCAGTGCAAATATCTTACTAGATGAAGACTTTATAGCCAAAATATCTGACTTTGGGCTTGCACGGGCTTCTGAGAAGTTTGCACAGACAGTCATGACTAGCAGAATTGTGGGAACAACAGCTTATATGGCACCTGAAGCTTTGCGAGGAGAAATTACACCCAAATCTGACATCTACAGCTTTGGTGTGGTAAGTTTCATATAAATGTATTTATGTATACGTGTAATAGGCTTCCCAGGTGGTGCTAGTGGTAAAGAACCTGCCTACCAATGCAGGAGGTATGAAATATGGGTTTGATCCCTGGGTCAGAAAGATTTCCTGGAGAAGGGCATGGCAACCCACTCCAGTGTTCTTGCTGGAGAATCCCATGGACAGAGGAGCCTGGAGGGCTACAGTCCATGGGGTCACAAAGAGTTGGACACGATTGAAACAACTTAGCATGCATGCACACATACTTGTAATACATTATATTTTACTATACATATAATTAGTAACAATAATCATTCTGGCTGTACTTGTGAAATTGAAATAGAATATTTTGAATACACCTATGTTGCTTAGCTCTCATATGTAAACGTGCAAATTGCTCACTTTAACCTCTAGTTAAATGAGAAAGTAATAAAAACTTCTCAAATTTGTAAGGCTTTTAAATTGATTTCTGAAATTACTGTAAGAAATAATGTTTTTGCCACATGAATTAGCATGAAACTTAGTATATAAATTGTGTCCTACAGTATGCATTTTAGTGTCATATTTTAAAGAGGAAATTTTTGAAGGAAATGTGTTGTGGCATTTTCTGATCTATCAGTTTGATAATAACCTTTTATGATGGTGTAAGAAGTCGGGTGGGAGTGGTTGGAGAATTGGAAAATCCTTTATCTTTTACACTCATATGTGTTTCTTTTATGGATGTCTACTGTCATAACACTGTGAAGTTAAGGCACAAGTTTCTAGGATATGCCTGAGGTTTAGAAAATAGTATTCTGCTAAAAGCCGGAGAAAATTATTCTTGTGAAATATCTTCTGCAAGATAGGAGAAAGAGTGTGTCCAGAACACATGTTTAGGGGGCTGATTGTTTAGTGAGTTGCCAGTATTAAAGAACTGCGTGTGGAGATGGATGAGTTCTGAGGTGTCAGGGAAGAAAGGGTGGTAAGTAATGACCACAGCTTGTGTTCTTTCCACTTTCATGCCTAAAAGGCATGCAGTGTGTGGAAATGGTTCATTCAATTTCATAATCAAAATTCATGTTCCTTCCAGTTTCTGTATGTTGTCTTGAGTCTTATATTTATGGGTTTTACTTTCTTCTAGGTTCTACTAGAAATAATAACTGGACTTCCAGCTGTGGATGAACACCGTGAACCTCAGTTATTGGTAATTGAAAGATTTCACTTTTCTAGTTCTTTTCTCCTTCATTTATAATCTAAATTATGTGGGAAAATTTGGCATCCGGAAATGTCATTTTCTATTGGAAATCTTTCTGTTGGCAATTACATAGGGGCGTATGGAAAAAAGCATCAATTATTTTTAATCTCAGCTCTGCCATGAAATATTGTGAAGCTTGGAAAAGGCACTGATATATTCTATGTTCTAGTTTCTTTGTAGCTAAAATCACAATGGAGCTATATGATTTCTGAGATCTCCTCTAGTGTATTTTTATTTTGCTCCTTTCATGGTGACTACTAATACCATTTTCAGAGGAAAAATAACATTCTTCCTTAGAAATTTGTGCCAGACTAGAATTGCTAATAAAATTCTTTCTCCATTTCTATTATGGAATATTTTTTAATAAAGTTATTGTAGAAAATTTTATCCGTATATTATGTAGGGACTCATTGACAGTTATATAAATAGACTAATTGAATGCTAAAACTACAGGAAAGTTATGCCAGGCCTTGTTTTCCTGTATACTAAATTTTAAGAACTTACAGGGTCCTATAAAATTTAAAACTTACATAAATACTACCACATACGTTTTTCATAAAATTATTCAAATACCTCAATTGAGTTCGGTTGCTCAGTCATTTACAAATCCTTGCAACCCCATGGACTGCAGCACTCCAGGCTTCCCTGTCAATCACCAACTCCCGGAGCCTACTTAAACTCATGTCAATCGCCTCGGTGATGCCGTCCAACCATCTCATCCTCTGTCGTTCCGCTTCTCCTCCTGCCTTCAACCTTTCCCAGCATCAGGTTCTTTTCCAATAAGTCAGTTTTTCACATCAGGTGACCAAAATAGTGGAGGTGAAGCTTTAGTATCAGTCCTTCCAGTGAATATTCAGGACTGATTTCCTTTAGGATAGATTGGTTGGATCTCCTTGCAGTCCAAGGGACTCTCAAGAGTCTTCTCCAACACCACAGTTCAAAAGCATCAATTCTTCGGTGCTCAGCTTTCTTCACAATCCAACTCTCACATTCATACATGACTACTGGACAAACCATAGCTTTGACTAGATAGACCTTTGTTGGCAAAGTAATGTGTCTGCTTTTTAATATGCTGTCTAGGTTGGCCATAGCATTTCTTCCAAGGAGCAAGCGTCTTTTAATTTCATGGCTGCAGTCACCATCTGCAGTGATTTTGGAGCCCAAGAAAATAAAGTCTGTCACTATTTCCATTGTTTCTCCATCTGTTTGCTATGAAGTGATGGGACCAGATGCCATGATCTTAGTTTTCTGAATGTTGAGCTTTAAGCCAACTTTTTCACTCTCCTCTTTCACTTTCATCATTATTTCTCTGTCACTTTGTGCCAAAAGCTTTAGTGTAGTCAATAAAGCAAAAGTACATGTCTTTCTGGAACTCTTTTGCTTTTTTAGTGATCCAGCAGATGTTGGCAATTTGATTTCTAGTTCCTTTGCCTTTTCTAAAACCAGCTTGAACATCTGGAAGTTCACGGTTCACGTTCTGTTGAAGGATGGATTGGAGAATTTTGAGCATTACTTTGCTAGTGTATGAGATGAGTGCAATTGTGCAGTAGTTTGAACATTCTTTTGCATTGCCTTTCTTTGGGATTGGAATGAAAACTGACCTTTTCCTGTCCTGTGGCCACTGCTGAGTTTTCCA
>SJYC01032331.1:0-26624 GCA_006408675.1 Madoqua kirkii | reverse complement strand
ATTACTAATTAGAAATCAAATATTCATGTCATAGCTATGGCATAAAACATTCTACGAGGGACAAAGATGAAAAGAATTACAAAATATACTATTATTAAGGAGTCTGATATTTACAGCATCTACGGGAAACTACTAAAGATAACTGCCAACCAGTAGAAATCATTTCACAATTCTGTACTGTCAAATCCAATATTTCTTTCAGACAAGATATATAGAGTTAAATAGGGGATGACTTTTGAGAATGATATCTACAAAACTTTAAAAATTATTATTTTTCTATAAGAAGAAAGAATTAAGTCTTTAAAATATTGGACTGTATCCATATATTAATTTTTTTTGTTCCATCACTTAAGGGCTTCCCTCATAGCTCCGTTGGTAAAGAATCTGCCTGCAATGCAGGAGAGCTGGGTTCAGTCCCTGGGTCGGGAAGATTCCCGGAGAGGAAATGGCAAACCACTCCAGTAGTCTTGCCTAGAGAATCACATAGACAGAGGAGCCTGGCTGGCTAAAGTCAATGGGTCACAAGAGTCCAAGAGTCGGACATGACTCAGTGACTAAACTGCCATCACTCAACTTTAGCTGGGTTCAGTCCCTGGGTCGGGAAGATTCCCGGAGAGGAAATGGCAAACCACTCCAGTAGTCTTGCCTAGAGAATCACATAGACAGAGGAGCCTGGCTGGCTAAAGTCAATGGGTCACAAGAGTCCAAGAGTCAGACATGACTCAGTGACTAAACTGCCATCACTCAACTTTCCTAAAAGAAATACTTATCTGTATGTATACTCATCACCTGAATGGTAGCTATCAAGAATATTTCATATAATGCTCAGTTCTGTAAAAATTATGTTATTATGATCAGAGCAAAATAGTAACCTTTATTCTTCAGAGGTCCAGAAAGTCATTTATAATGGCCACAAAGTTTTAAATTTAAAATCAATAATAATTCTTCTGATTTCAATCAAGGTCAGGATTTCTCAATCTCGGTAAATTATCCTTGGTTCTACATTACCAATCCAAGGATTTTTTTCTATCGTCATTCCCTTCTATGAGAAAGACTATTGCTTCCTAACTTTTTCTTGGCCTAGGAATATTTCAGAAAAAATTTTTTTAGCTTTTAATGTTAAAGTGAAAGTGAAGTCAGTCATCTCCGACTCTTTGAGACCCCAAGGACTATAGCCAACTAGGCTTCTCAGTCCATGGGATTTTCCAGGTAAGAATACTGGAGTAGGTTGCCATTTCCTTCTCCATTTAATGTTAAACAAGTTACCCAAAAATTACTTACATGAGAATGATCAGGAGACCACGCAATGAATATCCATTCATATCCCTGGGCATTCTGAGAATCTAACCTGAACAATACATAGCACGGTTGTTTGTCCTCCAACAGGGGTAAAACAAAGGAATCATAATCCTGTTCCCAGGAATCTGAAGGCTTTCTACAAGACCCAATCACAAGTTTCTCTGTGAAGAACAATTTTTAAGACACATAAATGGTTTGAAATACCAAATGTTAGAATAATGAACAATAGAATAAATTAATATATAATTATTAATTGCTCTATTCACATCAATATATGAAAAGTACCCTAGCTGTAACAATACAATATATAGGAGTATATAATAAAATATTAGTATATACAAAAATATAATATAAAGTAGCATTAAAAAGTAAAAATTATGACCAGCACAGGTAAAATAATGTTATGAAAAACACAAGAAAGGAACATACAAAAATGATTATAAATAGCTGAGTTAGATGGTTGAAGAAGGGTAGTTATAGTCTATTTTCCAAACGTTTGTTATAAAGAACCAACAAAATGTATTTAAGCGTCCAACCACTCAAAGGTGTAATTTCTGAAATTAACATTGAATTGCACAGTTAAGAAATACTAAATAAAAACAGGTTTAGCTCCTACTTGGCCGTAGTACTACAAATTTAAAAATCTGTCCACAAGCATAAATTGGTACAGTCACTTTGAGACATTATTGGGAGAATCAAGACTGTATTCTGCATAGAGAATCTCTTGCACATATATACAAAAGTATTCACTGCAGCACTATAAAATAACAGTGGAAACTGAAAGTAGCCCACATGTTCATCAATAAGAGAAGGGACATAAAATATGTGGCAGTCATATGATAAAATTCTATTCATATTTAAAAATAATTAATCAGCCTCTATCAAAACTAATTATAAAAATATTTACAGAAAAAGGAATGATACAGAAAAAGACATCAGTTCATATGAACTGAAAAACTCAAAAGCAGCACTACATGTTATTTAGGGATTGCACATACAAAAAGTTTCTAATATAGTTTCCTCAGGAGAATGATGGAAAGTACAGTTGTTTAAACATCAAATTACAAAGGTTTGAAGCAAATTGAAAAAATGTTAGCAGTTATTAATTTAAGAAGGGATGGAAGTATTTGTCATTTATTCTTCATAATTTCCTTATTTAAAATTTTTTCTCAAAACTGAAAAGGGAATCATTTCTCAGCAAACATTACAATCAAGTTGAGAAAATAGGCAGTTTAAAACCCTTTCTTTCTACTTCAAACTAACTTTATTGAAAAATAATTCACAAATAACTTTATTTTTCAGATAATCGCCTGTTACTGATTTTCATTTCAGAGATGCAAACACTGACATTAGATACAGATTGCATTACAGAAACAGACTCAAAAAAGTGAAAGAGAAAAATGTCTCACCAAAACCAACATTTTTTTGTTTCCCTGACAGTCAATTACAGAATTCAGAAGGTAAGCAGGGGCCTTTAGGAAATGCCCAAAATATAGAGGATCTAGGTTAACTTAAGGCAAGCTTTGAACCTGCTTCACGTTTATTAATAGTCCAAATCACTGACAATGACTTAGCTTTAAAACATAACACTGAATAATTCAAGAACAAAAAATGTTTAACTAACTTAGGCAGTTTAAAACCCTTTCTTTTTACTTCAAACTAACTTTATTGAAAAATAATTCACAAATAACTTTATTTTTCAGATAATCGCCTGTTACTGATTTTCATTTCAGAGATGCAAACACTGACATTAGATACAGATTGCATTACAGAAACAGACTCAAAAAAGTGAAAGAGAAAAATGTCTCACCAAAACCAACATTTTTTTGTTTCCCTGATAGTCAATTACAGAATTCAGAAGGTAAGCAGGGGCCTTTAGGAAATGCCCAAAATATAGAGGATCTAGGTTAACTTAAGGCAAGCTTTGAACCTGCTTCACGTTTATTAATAGTCCAAATCACTGACAATGACTTAGCTTTAAAACATAACACTGAATAATTCAAGAACAAAAAATGTTTAACTAACCATTTTCAATAGATATCTTCAGAAGTCTGTATTTTCCATTTCTTGCTCTGGCAAAGATGTCTTTAACGTCTTCACTTGCTGTGCAAAAAGATACAGAAAAATAATATTTATGCATTAATACTTTCTAATACTATAGTAATAACGCTAATTGAATAAGAAAAACATGAAAGATAATAGAAAGAAAAAAACTTGAGTATGCAATATTTTCTTATTAACAGTCATTTAAATTATAAAACTTAAAAGGTATACCAGACACTGAACACGGCTTTTGCTGTTGCTGTTGTTGTTCAGTTGCTAAGTCATGCATGTCCAACTCTTCTGCGATCCCCTGTACCGTGGTCTGCCAGGCACCATACCAGGGTGGGTTGCCATTCCTTTCTCCAGGGAACCTTCCCCAACCAGGGATCAAACCTGCATCTCCTGCACTGGCAGGTTGGATCTTTACCACTGAGCCACCAGGGAAGCCCCATATACAGCTAAGAGACATAAGTATGTTTTAAAAGTATATTAATTCTAACCTGTCCTAGCTATGTTAGAATTGGGAATGAATATATTAAAGTTTCTCAAACCCAATAATGAACAAATTACAAATCTGAGAAATACCTTTACTGATTGTTTGAAAATGCTGAAAATCTGCTTTCATTCTCTTCTGGTCCAATTTCAAGTTTATGATAAATAAAAACACTCTCTTCATCAACTCATTTTCTACATTTTCAAGTTTAAAGATGACAATAAACATCAAATGCCCTATCCTGATTGAAGTCAATAAAATTCCTTCAAGTTTATACTTCTGGTCACACTTTTCTGACTCATATTTCTCAAAAAGCTGGAGTAATCTCACTGAGCAAATGTATACTTAATAACCTATCCCTTGTGCTATTAAAACTTCAATTTCGTTCTGATTTTGTTCTTGGGGTGTATACTGACAGGAAGAACCTTTTAATAGTGCTTGTTATTAGACTCAAGTGTCAAATTCAATAATTAGATATCCATGCATCAAAACTAACGCAAACAAAAGAGTGCTTTTAGATTCGAAACTATTCGCTTTTCTTTGTGTGTGCAGGAGGAGGTATAGGGTGGTGTCAAAGACTTACGAACAAAACACAATTAGATGTTCATCTGGGGAAAAGATTCGTCGTCTATTAACAAGACGATCTTGTGTTTATACTAGAACTCATTAAGTGATCGCGAGTAACCCCGGGACATATTATTTGATTCTGATGAGGTGAGAGCTTTCAGACTGCCCATTCGCAAACCAGGAAATAACACAGGTCAATTAAAATTGCACATTCAATTGCCTGAATGGGATAATTATACGATGCCACACAGATCAGACTTTTCAGTTTCCCGAGGAGTACCTAAGAACGGACGCCTCCTACTTAGGATACATACAACGGTGCTGATGTTCCCATTTTGGAAGAAAGCGCGGAAGAGTTTGGGAAGCATTCTTAGCAGAAATGAAAAAGATTCTGCATCTTTCTTTTTATAATTCAAATAATGTAACAACTCTTCTGGACCGTGAAAAAGAAAATTCGCCTGTCTCTTGACAATAAAAGAACCCCAATCGCCTTCACGGCTCCAGGTCTTCCCAACCCGTAAAGTTGGGTTAAGGTCGGCTGCGGCTGCAGGCACGCCCCCTTCACCCCGGCCGTCGCGGGACCCACTTCCTTCGCTCCGGCGAATTTCGGGTCCGTCCGCAACGTGGCGGCGGCCGGGCCCGGGCAGGGAGGGAGGCAGGCCGAGAGCGCCCGGGACACGGCAGCGCAGAGAGACTCAGAGGCCCGGCTCGCCCCCGACACACATTCCCAGTGCTTTGGGCCCGACTCCGGCCCCTTCCGGCCTGCCCGGGGCCTCCGGGGAGCCCCTTCCCCAAGGGCAGCGCCTGCGCCGTTACCTTGGATGCCGGTCTGGTGGGACATGGCGGCGGCCGCGAGCTCCCGGCTCCAGCGCTGAGTGCAGCGAGCGGCCCCGGCCGGCGGCTCCAGGAAGTGGCCGCTCCTCCGCCGGCCCCGGCGCGTCATCGGCCTGCGACCCACGGCCGCCCCGCCCCGCTAGGCCCCCGGCGTCCTCGTGCGCCCCCGGCGCTCCCGCCGCCTCGGTCACCCGGCCCGTCTCCCAGCTGCGGGACTGCAGGTGCACACCTTCGGCCCTCAACTCCAGCTACTCCAGCTTTCTGCCGAGGGTCTCTGTCCCCGGTGTTTGCCGCCGCTTCTCCGGCTCCACCACCGGGAAGCACCACAGGGCTGGCAAGATAGCTTTCCCTCTGGGGTCTGCCCTGCCAACGCCTTTCTCTGGTTCAGCAAAAGGATGCTCAAAAACGGAAACGAACATTTTACTGAACACAAGTTTTCAGCTTTAAAAAGATGTGCAAGATATCCTTCTTGGTTTACTCTTCTGCTGTGTGTACAATTTAGTGTAAAGGGTCCCGCTCCTCCCGATTTTTCAAAAAGGATAGTTTCCCATCAAAATTTGAAAGGCTTTTAAATTAATTTCAGACTTAAACCTTTTCTTTCTTTAGTTGGGCCCATTTAGAGACCAGGTTTTCCTTTCTCTTTATTCCAAAAAGAAACAGCCACTGAAACCAAAAAGAAACAGCCACTGAAAGTAAAAAGATGAGCTGACTTGAGTACTCCTCTGTGGTCAGTTCCATCATTCCAAACTAACACTGCGCTGCTTTCTATTGGTCCTTTATTCTTCAATCAGGTAATTATTCAAGATTCATGTGTAAGGATAAAGTTGTAGCATATTATTAAAAACTACTTTCCATTCTGTGCTTTCATGAGCATGTGTTTCCATTCTAAGGGTAATTTATGTATTGTCTAAATTTCTGGCTGCACTGGGTCTTTGTTGCTGCCCATGGGCTTTCTCTAGATGTGTGTGTGTGGTGGGGGGCTATGCGTAGCTCAGTTGGGGTGCACAGCCTGCTCACTGTGTGGCGTCTCTTGCTGCGAAGCACAGGCTGTAAGGCGCATGGGCTTCAGTAGTTGCAGTATGCAGTGCTCTAGGCTGCTCAGGCTCCAGTAGTTGTGGCTCGTGGGCTCCAGAGTGTGAGCTCAGTAGCCGTGCTGTGCAAGCTATAGTTGCCCACAGCATGCGGAACCTTCTTGCACAGGGATCGGACCCTTTCACCAGCATTGGCAGGCAGATTCTTCTCCACTGAACCACCAGGGAAATCCCTCTAAGGATAATCTTAGTAGTTATTTTTGTACTGATTTTTAGGGCTCCTGGATTATAATTTTCTAGGTAGAAAGCTAGGTGTTTTGTTTTTAGGGCCTTGAACTGACAAGTATAAAAGCGTACAATCTGATTATCAACAAATACTTTGTGTAGACCAATAATATAAGGACAAGTTAACAAAATCACTTTTGAAATGTGACATACTTTTAATTAGCAGATAGGCAATTGCTTTTCTTAATGGGGTTCACAGCAAAAAAAAGATTGCTGTGTTCTGTTCCTTGTTTTTTAGGCTCTATTTCTCAAACACATCTTCATATTTTGGAATAACCAAAATTTAATCTGAGCTTTATAACTTGTTTGGATTTAAGAAACATAAGGAGGAGTTCCATTCTAACCAAATTCTTCCTGACACGACAGTTCACCCTGATTTACCAGTTTTCGTAGCATTGTTGAGCATAGAGAGTGCCTCTGCAATTTGTTGACTGACTCATGTTCTGGTGAGTAGGGAAATTCGCTTAAGGAGGTTGACATTACTCAAATGTACAGATGAGAAAAATTAATTTTCCCATGTTGATCCTTAGAAAAGATCTCTGTATGTTCAACTCTGAAAAAAAGGAAAGTCCAGTTAGGTTGGATAAGACCACCACAGCATCTGCCAGATAATGCATTTTTTTTCAGCCAGTACAGTAGTTAAAACTGCAAGGGACTTGTCTGTATTGTTTATGAAACAAAATTCCTCTAGCAAAACAGGAAATCTGAGGAGGGAAGATGTTTGTTAAGATGTGAAGAGCATGGCCAAAATGTTTTTTCTTTTTTAAACTGTCCATCAGCATTTCTACATATAGTCAGATAATTTCCTTAGCAAATGGATTCTTGATGCCTTCGTCGGATGTTGTTTTATGAAGATGTTTCTGGTCAGTATTGACAGTACACTTAAATTTCATAATTTATAATGTCTGATGTTCTTTCAGGCTAGGTTATTGTACTAACTTTACAGAAACAGTTTATTGAGTATGTAGAGTGCTAGTGGTTCTTGTATTTTACCTATTTAAGAGACTAGATTATGAGAGAAATCTTGTTTGTTTGGTTAATCTCTCTTGCTTGCATTTTAATGTGATACCAATTACATGACTTCTCACCTTATCTTTTTAAAAAAATTGTGATAAAATACACATAAAATTTACCATCTTAACGATTTTTAAATGTTCGATTCAGCCATGTTAAATATAATCTCCTGTTATGCAGCCAATCACCAAAATTCTTTGCCTGTTGCAAAATTAAAGCTTAATATCAACATTAAATAACTCTCCATTCCAACTGAAGCTCTAGGCCCTGGCTAACATCATTCTATGTCTGTCTCTATGAGTTTGACTATTCTTAGTACCTCATATAATTGGAATCATATAGTAGCTGTCTTTTTGTGATTGGCTTATTTCACTTACCAAACTGTCCTCAAGTTTCATCCATGTGTAGCATGTAGAATTCCTTCCTTTTAAAAGCCAGATAATATTTTAGTGTGTGTATTACACCATGTTTTGTTTATCCATTCATCCATCATGTCTTCCTTCTTGTTAGCAAAATCAATTGTATTATTCTCAGATATTTTTATCAGTTTACTATAGCTACTAATTAACAAATTATCACACAGTAGACAGCCTTACACAACAGAAATTTATTCTGTCACAATTTTAAAGGCCAGACATCCAAAATCATAGCTGCCATCCCTCTTGAGACTCTAAGGGAGAATCTTTTCTTACTTTGTCCAGCTTCTGGTGGCTGGTGGCATTTCTTGATTTGTGGCCTCATCACTCTAATCTCTGCCTCTGTGGTCACATTGCTTTCCTTCTCGTCTGGGGTATCAAATCTTCCCCTGCTTTACTTGCATAAGGACACCTGCCATTGGATTTAAGGCCCACTCAGATAATCCATGGAGAAGGCAATGGCACCCCTCTCCAATACTCTTGCCTGGAAAATCCCATGGATGGAGGAGCCTGGTGGGCTGCCATCTCTGGGGTCACACAGAGTCAGACTCGACTGAAGCTACTTAGCAGCAGTCGCAGTAGCAGCAGATAATCCAAGATGAATTCTTCATTTCAATAAACTTAATTTCATCTGCAAAGATCCCTTTTCCAAATAAAGTAACGTTCACAGGTTCCAAAATTAGGATGTAGACATATATTTTGGACTGTTGTAATTCAGCCGTCAGTCCGCTATAGATGCCTGAGGCTTCTGATACTCTTGATGCTTGCTTCTTCTTGCTATACTCCTTTTTCTCTTCTTTGACACTGCACTTGACTAATCTTCTTAACTTGGCTGGGCCACAGTATCCAGAGTATTATTCTCATACTTTAGTCTGGATGTTACTGTGAGGATGAGATTAACATTTAAGAAGGTAGACTTTGATAAAGCTGATAGTCTTCCATAATGTGGATGGGCCTCATTCAATGAGTTGAAGACCTTATTAGAACAAATACTGAACTCTAGAACAAGAAGAAATTCTGCCAACTGACTGCCTTTGGACTTATATGGAAACTTCCCCCTGAATCTAGTCTGTGGGATTACCTCATCAGAAATTTTTGTACTCGTCAAGTCTCCACCATTGCCTAAGCCATTGGCTTAAAATAAATATTTCCTTTCATGTATACATACATCCTGTTGATTCTGTTTCTCTGGAGAACCCTAATACCCTTTAACGCCTCTGTCATCTTTACCTCATTTGTCAAAATTTGTGAAAAATGAATTATATCTTCATCAAACTAGCCCTACTCTAGACTTCAGTATTTCTCAGTGTGATATCATCACTTAAAAGCAGGTCCTTCTAACCTGCCACACAGCTCCCTCCAGACCTAAGAGACCTTGCTTATAATAACCACGTCACAGGTACCACATACAAAATTAACATAGTTGTTATTTAGTCACTAAGTTATGTCCGACTCTTGTGACTCCATGGACTGGAGCCTCCCAGGCTCCTCTGTCCATGAATTTCTCAGGCAAGCATACTGGAGTGGGTAACCATTTCCTGCTCCAGGGGATCTTCCTGACTCAGGGACTGAACCCAGGTCTCCTGCATTGTAGGCAGATTCTTTACCAACTGAACCATCAATCCCTCATTTATATATCTTTCAACTTGTCACATCCAATTATTTTCCAGTTCTCAGCCACTTTTGCTTCTGAAAGCGGAACCCATTTTTAGGTTCCCTTTGTGTTTGTTTGTTTGGATTCCTCTTTTTGTGTCTAGTTGTCTACTCATCTTACCTTGCTTTATTTTCTGTATCGGCCCTGCATGAACAAATCCACACCCAACTGTCAAGTTCGTTTCCTGAAGTGCTTTTCTGATTAGTCAGTCTCCCACATGCTGATTTCCATTGCCTCTCACTGCCTACAGAACATGGTCCAGACTTCTCATCTTGGCACCCAAGGCTTTCTGCAGTGTCTTTCCTAACAGTGTCCTATGGCCCACATTACATGTCTTCTGCTGTTTTACTATTCTGGAAGACAACCCCTCACTCTAGCTATATGCCCAGTTTCCACTGTCTCTACCTTTTAACAGTTAACTCACCCTGAGTCCTATCAACTTCCAAGAAGCCGTTTTTCAATCTCTAATATGCAAGAAGTCTTATGTCTTCAAATACCTTTAGCATTTCATGTGTCTGTTCTAGCACCTCTCTCTTTTACTCTTTCCTGTAGTCACAGATGCATGTGAACTGACCCGTCTTCCTATTAGACCATGTAGTCCAAGGACTTTATTTTGTTGCTCTTTACATCTCACATTTATCTGTTACTCATTCATTCAATTGTCCTTTCATTCATTACATTGTTTCTGAAATTGGGGATATAATCATGATCACTGTGTTCTATAAACATTTCTAGAATTAAAAAAAAATCTTGATGATTTTCATTTTACATGTGGATATGAATGTTGCTAAGTCACTGATCCTCAGTGGAACTGCAAAATATGAGTGCTGAGCAGTTTCTCAGGGATGTTCTTTTACGTTATCAAAGGTGTGATTTTTTGGTAATTAAAATGATTGTATATCTACTCAGTAAAACAACTGTTTGGAGACAGTTCCATTTAGTTTATGCAATTTAATGAAATTTCTTTTGAGAAATCTGTATTGTAAGATTCTTCTTTTAAAAACCTTTATTTTTATGGTAATTATGTTTTCAGCAGTGACTACTCAGACAATTATAAAAATTGCATACTCTAATGGTACCTCTTTCTTTAGAAACTAACTGATATAAAACAGTGGCACCTTATTGTTGGCCCTGTCAAATTATGTATTCTTATTATTTATATATATGAAGCCTCTGCTCTAACCGAATATTTTCCCACTTTTTCTCATCAATTACGTCTCCAATTGTTTAACATTTATCAGAACTGTCACGATACTAGTCCCTTAGATTTGTATAATGGTTTAAAGTTTTAAGGGGCTTCCCTGGTGACTCAGACAGTAAAGAATCTTCATGCAATGCAAGAGACCCAGGTTCCATCCTGGGGTCGAGAAGGGATCCCTCCACCCCTGGAAAAGGGAATGGCAACCCACTCCAGTATTCCTGCCTTAAGAATTCCATGAACAGAGGAGCCTGGTGGGCTACAGTCCATGGGGTTGCAAAGAGTTGGGCACAACTGAGTGACTAATGCTTTGACACTTAAAGTTTTGAAAGAAAACATATAGCCTTGTTTGAGCACTGAAATAATCGTGTCTGACAGGCTGAATGATGTATTCTCAGGTTTTATTTTTTAACTTTCAGAAATTTGAAAATTGAAGCATAGAGAGAGGAAGTCAGCAGCTTTCAAGAGTAGGGTAAATGTTTCTAAAAGATGGAAACCATTTAAGGAAATGTATGCAAATAACAAGGTTTATTATAAAGATACAGGACCTGGCTTCATTTCTGCTTCTCTCTTTTTCGCTCTCTTTCCTAACGGAACCTCTCTGTGCATTCAATGATAGAGTGTGGCCGCCTTACCCTTCCCAACTGACAGTCACAGTTCTAGCCACATGCAGAGATTAAATAGTTATTTTAAGTTTCAGATTCCTAGGGGAGCATATGACTGAGCCTGCTTGGCTTAGGTATCAAATCGTCCTGGGCCAAGTTGGCTAGTATAGCCAATACACAGTGTTCTATGAATGAAATGCAGTTACTATAAGAGGGCAGATGCATCTTGGATTTGACAGTCTTAGAATTTCTGCTTTTTAAATTTGGTGGAGCAGCTGCTTAGAACCTCAGTCAGAAGTCACAAACTCATAGCATCCCAAGGGCAGTTAAATAACATAAGTGAATAAAACTGACAGATGGAGGCTGCAGGACCCAGATGGGGCACAGGCTCCATCGAAAGGGAGCTGCGACTACTCAGTTTCAACTGACTAATGCTCCATGGGAGTCTGGGCCCAGAGAACCAATCTTCTGATTTTCAAATAAACTCAGAAGTTGGGATTTTATATAAAGTTCTTGTCTAAAGTTTTGTAAATCCCAAATGAGTGAGAAAACAAAAGCAAACCAAAGTCCATGATTGTCATAGCTGACCTATCTGCCAGTAGTTTAGGACTTCTGACCTAGATCTGTCTGGTCAGTTGTCACAGAATGACATATAAGCTCTCAGATCCTCCATGAAGTTTTTATACAGTGAAAGAGAAAACAGTGTGTACATCATTAACGTGTGTAGTCCATGCGTGTGTATATGCTGGGTATACAAATAAAGCATAAAGCATCATTCATCTACCTTGGCTCTGAATAAGAAACTTGATGAAAGCATATCTTCTTTACTTTGTGAGATAATTTAATAAAGAGCTGCACTATTTGCTTTGCTGCTGCTGCTGCTAAGTGGCTTCAGTCGTGTCTGACTCTGTGTGACCCCGCAGACGGCAGCCCACCAGGCTCCCCAATCCCTGGGATTCTCCAGGCAAG
Source organism: Madoqua kirkii (assembly GCA_006408675.1). Lineage (NCBI taxonomy): Eukaryota > Metazoa > Chordata > Mammalia > Artiodactyla > Bovidae > Madoqua > Madoqua kirkii. The sequence goes on along the minus strand of SJYC01032331.1, from coordinate 14,216 downwards.
AACACTGGAGTGGGTTGCCATTTCGTTCTCCAATGCATGAAAGTGAAAAGTGAAAGTGAAGTCACTCAGTCGTGTCCGACTCTTAGTGACCCTGTGGACTGCAGCCTACCAGCCTCCTCCATCCATGGGATTTTCCAGGCAACAGTACTGGAGTGGGCTGCCATTGCCTTCTCCGACACTATTTGCTTTAGGCTTTCCTAAAAAAAAAAAGATGATGCTGTGAAAGTGCTGCACTCAATGGGCCAGCAAATTTGGAAAACACAGCAATGGCCACAGGACTGGAAAAGGTCAGTTTTCATTCTAATCCCAAAGAAAGGCAATGCCAAAGAATGCTCAAACTACTACACAATTGCACTCATCTCACATGTTAGTAAATTAATGCTCAAAATTCTCCAAGTCAGACTTCAACAGTATGTAAACTGTGAACTTCCAGATGTTTAAGCTGGTTTTAGAAAAGGCAGAAGAACCAGAGATCAAACTGCCAACATCTGCTGGATCATGGACAAATCAAGAGTTCCAGAAAGACATCTATTTCTGCTTTATTGACTATGACAAAGTCTTTGACTGTGTGGATCACAACAAACTGTGGAAAATTTTACAAGAGATAAGAATACGAGACCACCTGACCTGCCTCTTGAGAAACCTGTATGCAGATCAGGAAGCAACAGTTAGAACTGGACATGAAACAACAGACTGGTTCCAAATCAGGAAAGGAGTATGTCAAGGCTGTATATTGTCACACTGCTTATTTAACTAACATGTAGAATACATCATGAGAAATGTTATGCTGGATGAAATGTAAGCTGGAATCAAGTTTGGCGGGAGAATTATCAATAACCTCAGATATGCAGATGACACCACCCCTATGGCAGAAAGTGAAGAACTGAAGAGCCTCTTGATGAAAATGAAAGAGAAGAGTAAAAATGTTGGTTTAACACTCAACATTCAGAAAATTAAGATCATAGCGTCTGGTCCTATCACTTCATGGCAAATAGAAGGGGAAACAATGGAAACAGTGGCTGACTTTATTTTGGGGGGCTCCAAAATCACTGCAGGTAGTGACTGCAGCCATGAAATTAAAAGACTTGCTCCTTGGAAGGAAAGTTATGACCAACCTAGACAGCATATTAAAAATCAGAGACATTACTTTGCCAACAAAAGTCTGTCTAGTCAAGGCTCTGGTTTTTCTAGTAGTCATGTGTGGATATGAGAGTTGGACTCTAAGGAAAGCTAAGTCCCGAAGAATTGATGCTTTTGAACTATGGTTTTGGAGAAGACTCTTGAGAGTCCCTTGGACTGCAAGGAGATCCAACCAGTCTATCCTAAAGGAAGTCAGTCCTGAATGTTCATTGGAAGGACTGACATTGAAGCTGAAACTCCAATACTTTGGCCACCTGATGTGAATAACTGACTCATTGGAAAAGACCCTGATGCTGAGAAGGATTGAAGGTGGGAGGATAAGGGGACAGCAGAGGATGAGATGGTTGCGGGCCTCACCAACTCAATGGACATAAGTTTGAGTAAACTCCAGGTGTTAGTAATGTACAGGGAGGCCTGGCGTGCTGCAGTCCATGGGGTTGCAAAGAGTTGGACACGACTGGGCAACTGAACTGAACTGAACTTCCTAAAGAACAAACTTTGTTTTAGGAGAAAAAAGCCATGTAGAATCTATAAGTTTCTGAACAAAATTTTTAACTTGAACCTCATTTTTCTCTTACACCAATATCAATGTCTCATGATTGTCATGGACATATGATTTTATAAAGCTTTTGGTATATATTAGGTGCTCAACATGTTAGGCTTCATAGCTGCTAGTTGGAATTAAGTTCAACACGGTACTATAGTTTTAGAGCATACAGTATGAAATATGCAGTATGTTTCAAAATAATATGATTAAAAACAGGGCAAGTAAAGTTATACTGAATTTTCACACATCAAAAGTACTGACCCGATGTTGGTTGCTTATGAGTGCTGCTCAGTCATTTCAGTCATGTCTGACTCTTTGCATCTCTATGGACTGTAGTCTGTCAGGCTTCTCCCATGGCGTTCTCCAGGCAGGAATACTGGAGTGAGTTGCCATGCCCTCCTCCTGGGGATCTTCCGAACACAAGGATTGAACCTGAGTCTCCTGTGTCTCCACATTGCAGGTGGTTTCTTTACCCACTGATCCACCTTGTTTTCTTATATGGGTCCATAAAACCACAGTATCACTAACTGCTTTGTCTTATTTACATTTTCTTAGAGTTATACAGCATCAAATAAGAAAAAGGAAAACTTTGGTTATAAAAAAATAAGGCGTAAGCATTAAACAACTTTTTTATGCATGTAATTGTAACCCCCAACAATCTGTAATAAACATCTGGCAAGACTGCTAAAGCTTTGAACACAATAGAATATATTACAGAAGATTCTTCCATTTCATGGGGCTCTGTGTTTGAATGAATCACCAAGGAAACAGAATAGTTTGGGTTAAAGATCAGTTCAAGCAAATAATATCTCTTTGTCAGTCTCCCTGAGTGAAATCTAGGTTGAAGTAATCTTACGCACTTTCTAGTGAAAGAAACAGTGAACACTCAGGTTCAAAAGAGCTGTTTATAATGATAAGGATCCATATTGGAATCAAAGTGCAGGAAAACACAAAGCACCCAGCTTTTTAATGCATTATTTATAGTGGATTTTCACCCCAGTTTGAAGAAGTGCCTTAGCAACGGGATCTTGAACCTCATTCTCATTATCTCTAATGTCTTTATGTGGGTAGGATGGTTTAAATGGCTAATGGGAATACTTGCAGACTCCTTTGGAAATAAAGTGTTCTCTCTTTCTTTCCCTGTTTCTCTGTCTTTTCTAGTTATTCTAATTAACCCCTAAAAGCTCATCTAACATTTTAATGGCACACGTGAGAAAGCCTGTCTAATACTAATTCCAAGATGGGGGACAACCATCTATGTCCTTTTAAGTATTTTTGTAGTCACAACATAGGCAACTTCAACATTTCCATATTAGAGGAATTTAGGGCTGAAATCTGCACTCTGGCTGGAAAGCAGTGCAAGGGACTGTGAAGTTGAGCTTACGTAGCAGTCGGTTTTGTGCTTGTTTGTGTTTTTCTGTGTGTGAAATAAATTTGAGAAAACTGTTCATATCAAATAATTGGAGGATGGGAGGAGCTGGAGCTGAGCAAGACTGTGGGAGAATTGAGGCCTCTTCACCCACATCTTTAACTACCCTTTGGAGGTGTGTGAAAACCATAGTTTCCTGGTTGGAATCCAAAATAGATTAACCTTTTATTAAGTACAGTTCCATAACAAAGACTTGATACTAAAGCTTCAGTGCATCTATTCTGTTTTTTATTGGAAGACTAAGTCCATGTGGTGGCTTTATTTAGGGATGAAGGCAATGGCACCCCACTCCAGTACTCTTGCCTGGAAAATCCCATGGACGGAGGAGCCTGGTGGGCTGCAGTCCATGGAGTCCCTGAGAGTTGGACGCGACTCAGTGACTTCACTTTCACTTTTCACTTTCATGCATTGGAGAAGGAAATGGCAACCCACTCCAGTGTTCTTGCTTGGAGAATCCCAGGGACGGTGGAGCCTGGTAGGCTGCTGTCTATGGGGTCGCACAGAGTAGGACACGACTGAAACAACTTAGCAGGGCATTAACTAACATTTTATATGTTGATGATGGGAACAGTCATACAGTGAATTCCAGGAAAGAGATTGTTCAAAAGTTATTAAAATAATTATATTGGATCATATGTATTTTTAATGCATTAATAATATATTTTGGTGAGACAGTTGAGTATTAGACAATATTCTTCCTTAACAAGAAAGTTCAGATTTTATTGACATGGCTAGGTACCCAGATAAAATTTGCATTTCCACCTCCCTTGCAGCTTGATGTGACTTTGTGATTAAATTCTGGCCAATGAGATAGAAAAGTTATTGGGTGAGTCTTGACAGGCTTCTTAAACCAAAGCTAAATAGCTGGTGAGAACCCTTTTTAATTTCCCACTTCCTCCTATTTTCTACTAGAATGAGTATACGATAACTTTAGCTTTAGCTGCTGTACTGGACTTGAAGCAACCTTGATGGAAAAAGCCACAGATTTGGAGAGTTGAAAAGAAAGAGAGGATCCTGGGTTCCTGTTGACTGTGGCTTTCTAGTATCAGACCTAGAATGCCTACCTTCAGACTTCCTTTACATGTAAGGATAACATCTTCCTTCCTTTTTAAGCCACTGTTATCGCCAGTCTTTATTATTAGCAGCCAAATATATTTCATAAGTAAGACACGTCGTTTCACCAAAACCATTTCGTTTAGTTCACTGAGACCCAGGATAGCAGGTTTGTAAAGTGAGAGGTGTTGTTATCCAAATTTCTTTGGTTCCTGAGTTTTGGATAACAATTAGTGAGAATTTGGAAAGCAAGGGAAACAGATAGTTTTAAAGTGATATAATCACTAGTTGGTATTCTACAGGCTCTGTAACCACAAAATGAGTCTGTGTTAATCATTCAGTCTTGTCCAACTCTTTGTGACCCCATGAACTGTAGTTCGCCAGGCTCCTCTGTCCATTGGACTCTACAGATAAGAATACTACAGTGGGTAGCCATTCCCTTCTCCAGCCAGGGGATCTTCCTGACGCAGGGATTGAATCTGGGTCTCCTGCATTGCAGGCAGAATTGAATGGAATGGGACCAAGAACTCCTCAGAGACATGAGGATTCATCCTTTTTCTTTCTCTTTACTCACTACCATGTAGCACAGTTTAATACAAGTCACGAGCACCTTGGATTTAATACAGTAAAAGGAAGTGAAGGGTAGATTGATATACCAGAGAAAGAAATGTCAAATTCCTTCTTTTGTGCTTGCTATTCAGTCATTAGGTTGGCCGAGCTTTCACTGGTTAACAGATCCTTCCATGTACTTCTCATTCCTACCTGCCAGTCTGTCACTAGCCCTTTCACTTATTTTTTTATTTTTATTTTTTTGGCTACACTGTGCAGCTTGTGGGATCTTAGTTCCTTGATCAGGGATTGTGCCCTTGGCAGTGAGAGCGTGGAGTGCTAACCTTTGGACCGCCAGGAGATTCCCTGATCAATCTTATTTAAATTGGTTTACTTTGATCCTAGGGCTAGGCTGGTCTGTCATTAAGAAGAAGCTGACTTTGCCACTTAGTTCCCAGATCTGGTTTCATTTGGTTTCTCAATAGAACTGTTCTACTTGGAGTCACGTGAGTCACTGGCTCAATGTCCATCCCTCTTGCCCTCACAATAATACTTTTACCAGCCTTCCCAATGATGCTGGGTTTCATTCAGGTTTTCTGAACTGGTTTTCCTTCTCACCTTTCATATCATGAACTCTCCTTTTTTTTCCCCTGCCTTAGAAATAACATCCCAGCTTATTTCTTTATACTGTAGCCCTTTGCTCACGTGGCAGCTAACATGAGCCCACATCAGTCCGTTTCTCCTGTCAAGGTTCATTAGACTCCCTCTCACGGAGGTCATTTCGAAGCCCTTATTCACTAGCTGTTGTTTCTTCCTGAACCATTCTTTTTCAGGATGACAGCACAGGTCCAGTTAAGTCACAGTTCACTTTCCCTGGCTCTAGACACAGTAACCTCCAACCCACGTTAACTTTGATCCTGTTCATTTTTAAAAATTCTTTTTCCTCCCTCCTTCTAGCCTTTCATCCTATCTGCCTTCCTTCCCTTACTTCCTCCTACAGCCATTGTCAGCCCCCTGATGTTTTCGTTTCACTATCCTAGCTTGTTAACAGTGAAGAGAAATAGAGATTCCCCAGTGGATCCTCTGGTAAATTCTTATCATTGCGGCGCATCTTAGATGTTTACTATGGTGCTAGAATAAGCGTTGCACACTGGAAGCCCCGTACTTGCTCAGCCTCAAGACTGAAGGGCTAGACTCAGTGAAAGAGCTGAGGTTCATGAGTAGGGGGAGCTTACGTGTCAGAGGTGAGGTCCTGGAGTAATATCTACCACAGACAGCAGGCAGGATATGGTGGCAGTCTTTGCTGCCAGGGAGGGATGAAGTTATGGGGGAACTGATGTCAAGTTGGCTCCTTGGTTACCAGAAAAACCAGTAGAGGAGCAGGCCCCTCACCCCTGCCTTTGATAAGCTTTCATGGTGGAGACGTTCTTATCTAAAGACTAGAAATCCTCTAGCTGTGGCCAAGAGCAAGTATGTCAGCATGTACTAATTAGGCTTTATGGCTAAAGAGAAAAGGTCATCTCTGTGAGTAGGGTGTAGGTGAGGTAAGGTCTGGTCAAGCAGGGGTATACAAATACCAAAAAAAAAGCCACCTTGGGTAACCTGATTATATGGCATTCAAGAGGATATAGATCTTTCTGTTCTACAATTCAAGTCCAGAGGAGAAATACATTGAGATAATGATAATGGGCATGAGAAAAGTACAGCTCAAGGTGAGATAAATTGCATTTTAGGAATTTAAAGTCTGAATGTGCATATGGGAGGCTGTATTTCCCAGAGGGGAAAGCTCTGGTTTTAAGCTCACATCCATGACTGCCTCCCTGTGTGATGGCAGTGAGAAAGTGAGACACTGAAGCAGCTAAGAAAGATTGCCCTGTAGTAGTCTTTGAGCTACAACAGAGCCCCGAGTTGTTTTGGTACTTTCTTATTTTTGCTGATTTTTTTTTTTTCTTTCTGTTCTCCTCATTGCCGTCCTGTAACGTTGCAGTAATTTTGTGATTCTTCCCTGGTTTCTCTGGAGGGTGTCTCCTGCGAGCCTGCTGGTGCTGGGCCCTCTGCTCTGGACCGCCTGCTCTGGACCGCACCATTCCTTCCTCCTACCCAGCGAAACTGTCCAGGCTGTCACTGGTTCACAATACTTGCCAGGTAACCAGAAGCCAGTCCAGTAAACTAATTCACAGCAAGGTGCTCATTCACAGGTTCATTAAACATTTACAGAGCAGCCCAGCTCCTGTGCTCAGTGTGAATGACTCACCAGGGCTATTCAGCTGCATTATCAATGTATCCTGTGGCAGCCTTGGGGTTTGGATCTATCAGTCCTGGGTTTGAATCACATCCTGTCACTTGCTAGATATCATCCTGAAAAAATTTACTTAGCCCTGCTGGAAGTCTCACTTTCCCCATCTGTATAATGTTCATTTCGAAGCCCTTATTCACTAGCTGTTGTTTCTTCCTGAACCATTCTTTTTCAGGATGACAGCACAGGTCCAGTTAAGTCACAGTTCACTTTCCCTGGCTCTAGACACAGTAACCTCCAACCCATGTTAACTTTGATCCTGTTCATTTTTAAAAATTCTTTTTCCTCCCTCCTTCTAGCCTTTCATCCTATCTGCCTTCCTTCCCTTACTTCCTCCTACAGCCATTGTCAGCCCCCTGATGTTTTCGTTTCACTATCCTAGCTTGTTAACAGTGAAGAGAAATAGAGATTCCCCAGTGGATCCTCTGGTAAATTCTTATCATTGCGGCGCATCTTAGATGTTTACTATGGTGCTAGAATAAGCGTTGCACACTGGAAGCCCCGTACTTGCTCAGCCTCAAGACTGAAGGGCTAGACTCAGTGAAAGAGCTGAGGTTCATGAGTAGGGGGAGCTTACGTGTCAGAGGTGAGGTCCTGGAGTAATATCTACCACAGACAGCAGGCAGGATATGGTGGCAGTCTTTGCTGCCAGGGAGGGATGAAGTTATGGGGGAACTGATGTCAAGTTGGCTCCTTGGTTACCAGAAAAACCAGTAGAGGAGCAGGCCCCTCACCCCTGCCTTTGATAAGCTTTCATGGTGGAGACGTTCTTATCTAAAGACTAGAAATCCTCTAGCTGTGGCCAAGAGCAAGTATGTCAGCTTGTACTAATTAGGCTTTATGGCTAAAGAGAAAAGGTCATCTCTGTGAGTAGGGTGTAGGTGAGGTAAGGTCTGGTCAAGCAGGGGTATACAAATACCAAAAAAAAAGCCACCTTGGGTAACCTGATTATATGGCATTCAAGAGGATATAGATCTTTCTGTTCTACAATTCAAGTCCAGAGGAGAAATACATTGAGATAATGATAATGGGCATGAGAAAAGTACAGCTCAAGGTGAGATAAATTGCATTTTAGGAATTTAAAGTCTGAATGTGCATATGGGAGGCTGTATTTCCCAGAGGGGAAAGCTCTGGTTTTAAGCTCACATCCATGACTGCCTCCCTGTGTGATGGCAGTGAGAAAGTGAGACACTGAAGCAGCTAAGAAAGATTGCCCTGTAGTAGTCTTTGAGCTACAACAGAGCCCCGAGTTGTTTTGGTACTTTCTTATTTTTGCTGATTTTTTTTTTTTCTTTCTGTTCTCCTCATTGCCGTCCTGTAACGTTGCAGTAATTTTGTGATTCTTCCCTGGTTTCTCTGGAGGGTGTCTCCTGCGAGCCTGCTGGTGCTGGGCCCTCTGCTCTGGACCGCCTGCTCTGGACCGCACCATTCCTTCCTCCTACCCAGCGAAACTGTCCAGGCTGTCACTGGTTCACAATACTTGCCAGGTAACCAGAAGCCAGTCCAGTAAACTAATTCACAGCAAGGTGCTCATTCACAGGTTCATTAAACATTTACAGAGCAGCCCAGCTCCTGTGCTCAGTGTGAATGACTCACCAGGGCTATTCAGCTGCATTATCAATGTATCCTGTGGCAGCCTTGGGGTTTGGATCTATCAGTCCTGGGTTTGAATCACATCCTGTCACTTGCTAGATATCATCCTGAAAAAATTTACTTAGCCCTGCTGGAAGTCTCACTTTCCCCATCTGTATAATGGCTACAAGACAATGATAACTCCTTGCAGGAGTTTTGGGGTTTTAAGAACAACTATATACAGTGGCTAGCTCAGAGTAGATTTTAAAGAAATAGTGTCTTTTATGACATTATTGGTTATCCTTTCCAGATATCGTTTATGGGAACCTTTAACACTTTAGCTTTGGATGTAACTCACCGGTGCCTTAGCAGTAATGAGAATTATAAGACATACGACAGGTTGTGAAAGACACTGAGGGAGTCAGAAGTCTTTCCCTGCCTCCCGCCCACACCAGTTGTCTCAGTTCTGACACTCGAATACCCAAGTATCAGCTGTCTGAGGAACTGAAGCAGAGTGCGTTGCCGAAGCCAGGAGAGGTGTTATAAGGATACAAAGAGGTATGTTTTCTACTGAGGCAGCCTGGCTCTAAAATGCCAGGAAACAGCAACAGCAGATCATGAGTGAAGAAAAATAGGTCACTTGTTTGGAGTCAAGGTGTCAGGTAGCATGCAAGATGAAGAGCCCAAAGCCATGAAGAGTAACAGGCTGTGAAAATTGCTACCCCAGCCCAAACCAAATGGCTGCCTGCCCAGACACATGACGGTAGGACTGCTGCTCCCGCAGGCTCTTTTTGCCGCACTTGCACGCGCGCGAAACGACACCATCAGCCGTCCGCAGCATCATTTTGAGCAGAGGACAGACAATGCTAAATCAAGAGACCAGACAGCTGGTTATGCAAAAGGGCAGGAGGGCAGTGCGAGAGAAAGTGGGAATAAAGCTCTCCATTTCTTTGGTTTGCCACCTTAAAGTGTATTGTACTTTTTAACTGTTTACGGCTTCAAGCTGTAGTGTGTCAAATTTCAGAATGCCTAAATGAAACATCTGCTTGTTTGCATATTCTTAATACGTTGAGGAAGCCTTCTACTATTGTAGGATGCTTCTGTGTTGTGAAAAAAATTTCTAAATACTTATTCTGTATGCAGGTTGTAAAGGATTTTAAATTCAAAGCTGGGGGCTACCACTTCAGATGGCTTTTGAGCAGTCATCTGGGATTGTCAGCCTTGCGGGAAGGGAGGAGGTAAACAAAATGCTGTTTGGACGGCGAGGGATGACAATGGACTGGGTGTTCTGCCCCATTACATGCATTCTCATCCCACAGTCCTCTCTTCTACAGTGTTCACCTCCTGCGCATTACCCGTGACAGCCTAAAACTCTGGGGAGATGGCTGAGAGGAAAGAGGAGCTGAGGGAACAGCGATTTTGGTGAACCTTGGATTTAGAAGCTAGTTCCAAAGAAAGAAAATACTTAGCTGTCAAATGGCTAGTGTCTTACAAATTCTCCAGATTTTGTAAGCTTCTAAAACTAGCTACATTATGATTATTACTTTTTGAAAGTGACTTACCTATCATGAACTAAAGAGGTATTTAAAGTTACATATTAATATCGTTGAGCTTGTGCCTCAGCTGTGTCAGACTCTTTGAGACCCTTTGGACTGTAGTCCACCAGGCTCCTCTGTCCATGGATTTTTCAGGCAAGAATATTTGGAATACGTTGCCATTTCCTCCTTTAGGGTAATGTTGTTGAAATTACCAAAATAAATTTCTGAAACCCAAACTGTGATATGATGTTAGGATTATTTTCTCTGATGTCTGATATGCATTAATATTAATTTTATTCCAAAAGGGTACAACTGAAATTTCACAAAACCTGAATTCATGAAGAGTTTAAAATAAATTGAAGTTATCCAGAAGCTAGGAGCTGTGAAAGGATACAGAAATATCCTAGTTTCCCTAACCCTTTCAGTTGTCAAGGAACACACTGGATTCTGGAGCATTTGAGCAGATAAAGGGCCTTTGAAAAGTCAATAAGTAAATGAATATAAATATTGGTTCAAATATGCTCTTTAAAAATAATACTAATTGATTCAATTGAATACAAATTTATATAATTTTAAGTTGCTGGAAAAAGCAATTTGTGTAGACAGTATAACTGTTAACCTACTCTCAGAAAGCAATTTTAATGGATCTCTATCAAAGGCATTTGCTTTACCTGAAAGGATAACAAGCTGATAAGGGAAATATATTCCTTTTAGAGTTATGCTTAAAAATTACTGAAAAAAAATTCCTCTTGGAAGAAGAACTGAGAGTGGTTTAAGAGATATTCCTTTTGTTTTATGATAGAGAAGAATCTTTACACTTGTTTATTTCCTTTTGAAGTCCTGACTTGACAAGAGCAAAATTTGCGTTTATGGCCTTAAAGGACTGGAATGGGCTTAGGACCTTCATGAATTTAGAAGCGCTAAGGAAGGCTTCTACTCCTCCTGAAAGCAGTGGGAACTATTCAAATAATTTAGAGTCAGTGGACAAGGACTACACCATTCTTTTGAGCTTTTTAAAAAAGTTTTATTTTTCAGACTATAAATTATGTTAGTATATGGACACAATTGTCTTGGGGTATTTTGGATGGGACACTCATTAAATTGTTTGATTCTGCTTAGCACCAATGCAGAATTTATAAAAACACAGTTTTTGCTAAACTCAGGCTGAACACTGAATTGTTTCTTTATTTCCCATTACCATAAAATTTACTTGTATCAGCTATATTAATGCAAACATAAGAGTTTTATTCTTCAGAGAGGTTAGTCTTGTGATCTAAATTTAGAGCTGCTTCTCAGTTTATCTCATGAGTGACGGTGTTATTTAAAAAAACATAGAAGCAAAGAAACTTTGGCTTATCTTCTTAAAGATGTGTACTTAGCGAGAGAACAGGTATATGCTTGCATTTAATTAGCAGCTCCAAAATACAGAAGAAGGTCTTGCTTTTCAAAGATGCCTCTCTAATGAATTTGTAGAATCTGAAGTCCACTTTAAGAGTGCACTTAGGACTTAGATTTTTTTCCCTACTTGCATTTTAAAACTTGCTGATAACATTATACAGATTCTCACTTCTACCCATTTATGCATGATTAGTTCTAGATATTTGAGTGAATCAAAATTCCTATGGGGAATAGAAAGTACATAAAAGTATGTGCTGACATTTTTCAACATTACATTTACTGAAAAATAAAATGAACTTTTAAACAAATGTTTTCTAATTTATAAGGAATCTGTGCTCCCTCCTGTCCACCTTAGCCTTCTCTTTTTAATTGTTTATCAGTTCTCTTAATCTTAAAATTTTAATACCACCTTTGTGGGCTCAGTTCAGATTTTGATTTATTTTTTAATGGAGTGAGAAATAGAGATCAGAGGGATGTGTATGCCCATGATATTTTAAAGAACTACATATCTTTGTAACATCTCTCCATTCTTGATTTTTTTTTTCATCACTTTCCTTCTCCTGCTTTGTCATTTGTTCTTTCACCTTGAATTACCTCTCAGTATGGGGTTTCCTTAATTCCCCATAATGCACCATGTACATTGGGAACATGAGGTTAACATTAAGCCAAAGACAGAATTGTAGAGAGAGAGGCAGCACTAGGTCACACAGCTACTGATTAAGTCGCTAAACAAGTTGGTGGAGTCTTTGTTGAACTAGTTTGTTGACCTAATCATTCACTTTCTATGAAGTGGTGTAGACACAGTCTATGCCATGCTTTTACTTGTTTCTTTTTCTTAACTTTAGTGAAGGAAGAAAAGAATATGGGCCTCTACCTGTCTCTGAGTCTCTTTCTACTGCTTGCAAGTTTTTCTGATTTTCAGTTCTAAAGCTTGATTGGTGGCAGACTCCACTGTAAGACGAACCTCCCTATCTTGTTTCTTGGAATACTGTTTGCATTTCCCCTTATGATATTTCAGAAGGCATGTTTAATCCAACAGCATTGGTTTTCTCTATTATCCTAGTTGTGACTAGGTGGTTAAATTGAAATATGCATCATTCTAGCACATAACTTTCTAGGCTGATGGAGACTTCTAGAAAGAGTTGTATTGTCATTCTAATCATTTTGTGATCCTTTCCTATATGGAAGCGATCTAAGCTTATATTTCCCAGATAAAGGCAGTTGCATAAATATGATAAGATAAAATTAGAAAAAAAAGAAAAAGCCTATGTTTATCCATTGCATATTTTTCAGATATTCCAGCTCTCTAGTTCTTATGAACATGTAATTAAAGGAATCAATGTAGAATCAGTGCATTGCTGTAGAAAAATAAGGAGCAAGCATTCTTTATTTTGCAGATGTGCAATTTCATGCATCTTGCCCATGTTATTGTCCTCATAATAAAAAATCATTGGGAGGAAGAGCACTACTCTCCCATAAATATAAGACAAATTAACCTCAAATACACAGAGACAAATAAATGATTTAAATCTTTACCAAACCTGTCTATCTATGAGAGTTTTAAAAAACAAAATGAATAAAATTTGCATTTATTACCGCTTGGTATAAATTATTTATAACTATAGAGTCTTACAGATTAAATAAGCTCAATTGTCTGTGTGTTCAATACCCTTATTGTTCACATGAAGAAATCTTGTGTATGTATGTTAGTAAAAGTACACAGAAGTACATAGAATTCCAAACCTGGGTGTCCTGAGGCGCTAAGGCACAGAGATTTATAAATTTATCCATGGTGATACAGATTGGCAGTATCTGTATTGGCAGAGCTGACTAAACCCACCTTTCTTGGCTCCTTTCCTTTCTTTTTTTTTTTAAAGGGATATATCTTAAAAATTTTTTTGTTGTTTATTTTATTTATTTGGCTGCACTGGGTCTTAGTTGCTACATGTGAGATATTTTATTGTGGTATGTGGGATCTAGTTATCTGATCCAGGATTGAACCCGGATGCACTGCATCACCAGGAAAGTCCCCTGACTCCCCTTTTAATTCTCCTTTGTCATACTTCAATTGTAGTAAAGAAGTAAAAGATGGTGAGCCTCATAAAGTTCCATAAACTTTAAGAGAGCTGGTATTTGTGGATATGGAACTGATACTCAAGAATTGAAGACTTCTCTCTGAGCACACAAGGTTCAGCCCACGTGCTTATGTGTATCTTGGTTGTTTAGTCGCTAAGTTATGTTCAACTCTTTCGAGACCCCATAGACTGTAACCCGCTAGCCTCCTCTATCCATGGGATTTCACAGCCAAGAATACTAGAGTAGGTTCCCATTGCTTCCTCCAGGGGATCTTCTCAAGCCAGGGACTGAACCTGTGTCTCCTCCTTTGGTAGGCGAATTCTTTACCACTGAGCCACCAGGGAAGCCCTATGTGTATCTTTACTAAGGGACAAATGTGAGCTGACTTCTATGAGAGGCCAGCTGTGGAAAGATAGCCACATAGCTATCTGGGTTGTGTGAACCCAGATAATCACTCACACCCACATCAAAACAAGATTTTTCTTTTCTTAAGTCCTACAGAGAACTCATATAAAGTAATTAAAAACTTTGGTTTTGTAGATTCAGGTAAATTCATGATTACTGCTTGTTCAGTAGTGATAATATTGTAACATAAATCAGCTATATGATAAAACTGAC
>SJYC01032330.1:0-17474 GCA_006408675.1 Madoqua kirkii | reverse complement strand
TTTTGTAAATAAGTTCATTTTTTATCATTTCTTTTTAGATTTCACTTATAAGGATCCAATGACTGTATCTTTATAAGAGAAAAGAGAGGATTTGGACACAAAGACACAGACTAGAAGATGCCATGAAGATGGAAGCAGAGATCAGAGTAACAGAGCTGGTGAGCTGAGGGACACCGGGACCGCTAAAAGTTTCATGTAAGGAAACATTCTCTCCTGGAGTCTTTGGAGAGAGAAGACCCTGAAGTCAAGACGGTACCTTGACTTCAGAGTTCTGGGCCCTAGAAGTATGAGAAAATAAATAAGTATCTATTGTTTTAAACCAGCATTTGTGGTAATTTGTCACAGCAGCCTAAGAAACAAATACAATGAAGACAGGAGATAATTTGCTTACTTGTAGATAGAAGGATGTGGATTGTACCATATAAATTAGTCTACAATATTTTGAAGTTAAGTATCATAATACTTAATTCACTAAGTGAAGATAATGCTTTCTGTGAGACTTATCCTTTTAAAAAAATTAATTATTATTGAAATATAGTTGATCTACAATATTATATTAGTTTAATGTGCACAGCATAGTGATTCAGTATTTTTGCAGATTATACTCATTTAGGTTATTACAAGATAATGATTATAATTCCCTGAGCTATAAAATATGTCCTGTTGCTTATGTTTTATGTATAGTAGCTTGTATGTTAACCTCATACTCCTAATGTGTCCTTTCTCCTCCCCTCTCCTCTTTGGTAACCACAAGTTTGTCTTCCATGTCTGTGAGTCTGTTCCATTTTGCATATGGATTTATTTGTATTTTTTAATCCACCTGTGAGTTATATCATACAGTATTTGTCTTTCCTTGTCCAACCTATTTCCCTGAGTATAGTGTTATCTTAAAGTCTAACCTCATAAGGCTTCCGCATTCTCTTCTACAGTGTACAGGCCCATGTAAGGGTGTGCGTGTTCTGTCGCTCAGTGGAGTCCACCTCTTTGCAACCATATGGACTATAGCCCACCAGACTCCTCTGTCCATGGGATTTTTCCAGGTAAGAATACTGGAATGGGTTGCCATTTCCTACTCCAGGGGATCTTCCTGACCCAGTGATGGAACCTGCATCCACATTGCTGCAAATGGCATAATTTCATTCTTTTTATGGCTAAAATTCCATTGTGTATGTATGCCATATATTCTTATCCATGTGAATTTTAGGACTGTTTATTATCATCCATGAAAGATGTCATGGATATTTTGATAGGGATTGCATTAAATTTGTGGATTGCTTTGGACAATATGGCCATTTTAGCAATATTAATTCTTCCAATCCGATAGCATAGGTTATCTTCCAGTTTGTATATCATTTTCAATATCCTTCATCAGTGTTTTATCATTTTCACAGTATAGATCTTTCACCTCCTTGATTTATTCCTAGATATTTTATTCTTTTTGATGTGATTTTTTTTAATAATTTTTTTTCTCATTCGGATATTACAGTATTGGTATAGAGAAATTCAGGCATCCCAGGTGGTGCTAGTGGGAAGAACCCAGATGCCAGTGCAGGAGACATAAGAGACACAAGTTCAATCCCTGGGTCGGGAAGATTCCCCTGGAGAAGGAAATGGCAATCCACTCCACTGTTCCTGCCTGGGAAATCCTATGGACAGAGGAGCATGGTGGGCTACACTCCAAATGGTCGCAAAGAGTCAGACATGACTGAAATGGCTGAGCACATACACACATACAGAAATTCAACAGATTACTATATATTAACCTTGTATCTGGCAACCTTACTGAATTCATTTACTCTAATAGTTTCTGGGTGGAGATTTTAGGGTTCTCTATGTGGAATATTATGTCATCCTTAAATAGTGACACTTTTACCTGTCATTATTTGCACAGACTTAATCTTTTTAATGATATCCTAAAACTCAGAGGAGTGGGCCAGGCAGGCCTCTGGGCTGAGCAGCTATGATGAAAGAGAGGACCTAGGCACTGAAAAAAAGGCTTGCAAAGCCCCTCCTTACTTTCTCAAAAGTTGAGACAGTTGAGGGTAGCGGGGGATGGCTCCCCTTAACCCTTAAAGGAGGCAGGGAGAACAGCCCTCCTATCTATGGGCAGAGTTAAGCTACTGTTTTTCGTTTCATGGCTACATGAACACATGGCCATTGTCTTCAAATACAGAAGTAAATCATTTTCATTTCTTAATTTTAAAAATTCCTGCTGCTACTTATTTCTCTTATCTTTTGTTTTATTCTCCCATATCCTATCTTCCTGCCCTGAGGCTCTTAGCACTAAAATAACTGGAACTGGAAAGTCCCTTTCCAACAAACTGGCTTTCCCTGCTTCTTCACAGACATTATCCACTACCCCATACAACCTTTTCCTGTGAATGGGCCATAACATTCCTGATTCTTCCAGCTTCTTCTCTGTATCCTTTCTGCCCACTTTCTCTCCTACTGGTCTTTTCTCTCTTTCTCCCCTGCTTCAGTGTGTACTGACTGAAAACCTTATGAGTAATGAGCATTGTTTCTGTGTATTCCCTTTTGCCTGGAATTTCTTTTTCTCCTTTTTCTGTTTATCTAAATCCTCTTTATCCTTCAGTGTGTGCTTCAAGCATCTTCTTCCATCTGGTGTGATACAGCAATTCCTAAGGATGGCTTTTTTCTCCATTTCAAATTTCTATAGACCTTATGGTCAGTTTAAATGCATTTGGCCTTCATCACATGTCACTTTTCATTAGTATTTATGGTGATTTTAATTCATCTCTTGTCGCTTATTTACATCATGAGTTTCCTGCGGAGACAGACATGCTGTGTTTATCTCTGAAACCTCAGCACCTTGCAGTGCTTAAATGGACTAGTTGCTTTGGATAGGTTTATAGATTAGGTGGTGTATTTGGTACTTTACATGAAATTAAGATGGTTTTTTTCTTCATTTTTTTCTCTTTCTTTTGTATTTTTTAAAAGTATGATAACACATTTACAGGAGACTTGGAAAATACAGAACATAGTCACATTTATTCCACTATATGTTACCATTATTTTTAAGTAGATAAATTGAGATTTTTTAGTTGGAGTTTCAATATCAAACTCTCAAAAATTAACAGAATGAATATTTGGAAAAGTAGAAGGATATAGTAGATCTGAAAAGCACTATGAACCAATTCAACATAGTTAAGATTTATACAATTTTCACACAAGAGTAGGATACAAATTCTGTTCAAGTTCCCACAGACCATAAACCAGGAGACAATGGGACATCTTGAGGGACATAAAACAAAGTACAAAAATTTCATACTCTAAAGGTATTGAAATCAAAGAGAAACTGTTCTCTTATCACTCTGGAATTATTTTAGAAATCAGTATCAAAAGATATCTGAAAATAGCCCACATAGTTCCAAGTGCAATGTGACACTTACCAGGCAAGATCTTTGACTTAACTATTGAAAGCCTCAATAAAGTTAGAAGGCTGAAGAAACACAGAGGGTGATTGCAGGGAAGAAAGCTTTTAAATGAGAAATTAGTATCAAAATGAGAAATTAATATCAAAGATACTTAAAAAAACATGTATTTGGAAATTAATATGCACTCTAAAATGATAGGTGTATCCAGAAGCTATAACAAGGAAATTAGAAAACATTTTAACAGAATAAAAAAGAAAAGAGAATTTATCAGAATTTGTTGCATGCAGCTGAAGCTGCTAATCAAGAGTTTTGAAGTCCCTCAAATCTAGCCTCTCCCCCTTGGGCTGTCTATGAAACCTATCTAAGTGGATCTACTGGAAACAGTCTGAAGAAGAAAAAAAAAGGCCATTTGTTTTAGGAGAAATGCAGCAGGAAGAAAGTGAAGGTCAGCTCAAAACTTTCCAAAGGCAAATTTGCCATTTAAAACCAGCAGTCACATTCCTGTGGATGAAGTCATCCCCAACCTCAGTCAAGTGATGCTTCCTGGAAGTGACGGGCTGGTCAGTTCTTAGGGCCTCTGTATACATAAGAGTCAGAGAAGGCAATGGCAACCTTCTCCAGTATTCTTGCCTAGAGAATCGCATGGAAGGAGAATCCCATAGGACGATCCCATGAGGTCCCTAGGAGTCAGACACGACTTCACTTTCACTTTCACTTTTCACTTTCACTTTTCACTTTCATGCAGTGGAGAAGGAAATGGCAACCCACTCCAGTATTCTTGCCTGGAGAATCCCAGGGACAGAAGAGCCTGTTGGGCTGCCATCTATGGGGTCACACAGAGTAGGACACGACTGGTGTGACGCAGCAGCAGCAGCATATGTAAGAGTGGGTGTGAGGCAGAGGGGAGAGATCAAGAAGAGGCAGTAAAAACAACTAAAGTGAGTAGGCAGTGAAACAATTGACCCTCTCTGTCATCACAGCAGAAATGGCTCTTTGCAGGAACTGCTGCATTTATGCAGATTCTTCAGGATGGGCACGAGGCAGGGCAAATGCTGGCCACCAAGCAGGCGACAGCTCCACTCTTCCTGTGACTGCTAGTCTACGCTTTGTTTGTATGACTCTTTTGTTTTAAAACCTGTACAGAAAAATCCCTCTGCCAAGCCCTTTATAGGCTAAAGTAGGGGCTAGGTAAATCAGTCATTTGGTAAAGAAACTCCATGGAAATATAAGCAGGGCAGGGAGGAAATAAATAATTATGATAATAAGAAGATCATTTATGGAGAACTTAATATGAGCCAGGCCAAATGTTAAAAGTGTAAGACACATTATTTAACGCCTCTAACAACCTATAAGGCAAGTGCTACTAATGTATAGAGGTTCAGTAATTGGCTTAATATCACATTGCCACTATCTAGGCAGAACCAGGATCCCACAGCAAAGGCTCTAATGGTCCAAGCAGTAGATATGTGATGGTCATCTTTCCCCAAGCAAAATTCAGGACATGCGGACTAACTAAAATGTATCAGAGTACACTGCGTGCCATGGGGATAGACATTCACAGTTAGGATTGCTGAGAAGAATCCTGGCAATAGAGTCACTGGCCTTTAAATACCAGAAGAAAATTATGGATCAGCTTCAAACATCTATTCTTGCCTCTTTGGCAACAGGAAATTGTGCTGTTTATGTTTGGAGTGTACAATTAATATCATTCTGACTGACCTATTGGAAGTTAAAAATAGTTTTTCTTCAGTTCAGTTCAGTTCAGTTCAGTTCAGTCACTCAGTCGTGTCCGACTCTTCGCAACCCCATGAATTGCAGCACACCAGGCTACCCTGTCCATCACCATCTCCGGAGTTCACTCAGACTCATGTTCATCAAGTCAGTGATGCCATTCAGCCATCTCATCCTCTGTCGTCCCCTTCTCCTCCTGCCACCAATCCTTCCCAGCATCAGAGTCTTTTCCAATGATTCAACTCTTTGAATGAGGTGGCCAAAGTATTGGAGTTTCAGCTTTAGCATCATTCCTTCCAAAGAAATTCCAGGCCTGATCTCCTTTAGAATGGACTGGTTGGATCTCCTTGCAGTCCAAGGGACTCTCAAGAGCCTTCTCCAACACCACAGTTCAAAAGCATCAATTCTTAGGCGCTCAGCCTTCTTCACAGTCCAACTCTTACATCCATACATGACCACTGGAAAAACCATAGCCTTGACTACTAGATGGACCTTAGTCGGCAAAGTAATGTCTCTGCTTTTGAATATACTATCTCGGTTGGTCATAACTTTTCTTCCAAGGAGTAAGCGTCTTCTAATTTCATGGCTGCAGTCACCATCTGCAGTGATGCTGGAGCCAAAAAAAAATAAAGTCTGACACTGTTTCTCCATCTATTTCCCATGTAGTGATGGGACTGGATGCCATGATCTTTGTTTTCTGAATGGTGAGCTTTAAACCAACTTTTTCACTTTCCTCTTTCACTTTCATCAAGAGGCTCTTTAGTTCTTCACTTTCTGCCATAAGGGCGGTATCATATGCGTATCTGAGGTTATTGATATTTCTCCCAGCAATCTTCATTCCAGCTTGTGTTTCTTCTAGTCCAGCATTGCTCATGATGTACTCTGCATATAAGTTAAATAAACAGGGTGACAATATACAGCCTTGACATACTCCTTTTCCTATTTGGAACCAGTCTGTTGTTCCATGTGTAGTTCTAACTGTTGCTTCCTGACCTGCATACAGTTTTCTCAAGAGGCAGGTCAAGTGGTCTGGTATTCCCATCTCTTTCAGAATTTTCCAGTTTATTGTGATCCACACAGTCAAAGGCTCTGGCATAGATAATAAAGCAGAAGTCATCAAATCATTGATGAAGGGGTTTCCTGGTATACTTGGTATAGATTACAGATGCTTCCTCCTGTAGTTTCCTTTTGGTTTCAAAGGTCCATTTAGAGAGGATCATCTGGTCTGATTAAAAGTTTTCACCAAATTTTGAAATGTATATTGAGCTTGTCTTTTTCTTTTTTTTTCAAATGGAGTATTAGCTCTATTGTTAGTCTAATGAGATGAGGTAAACAGTAAAACATAATCTCATGTGGTTACTTCTAATTTCTGCACTCAGTTGGATTTTACAAAGAAATTATATGTAAACAAGACACATTTTAAGCCTCTCTATCTGCAGGGTTGACTCTGCTTGAGGAGGTGGAGTAGGCAGATGATTGGAGAGTTTTCATTTGAGAGTTTCCTACTTCCACGATTTCTATCATTGCCCAGACATTGTCTGAAACTGGGGTCAGTTTGCTGCCTATAAAGAAAACAAATGGAGTCGTTTGGTTAAAATATGGATGGGCTAATGGGCAATACATAGCCATGCCATCTTGGCGTCTTTTTGAGGCTTGTGTCTATACCATTTTCAAACACTGCTGGCCAACAGTAGAGAAATGATTAATTTCTATGAGTAAGCAATCATCATCTGTGTACTGGATCAGTAGACTTTGACCTGAAAGAAGCTTTTCATAGCACAGTAAAGTTTGATGGGAGGGAAGAATGGCCTTTATTGAGTACTCATTATATAACTGGTATTGTATAGGTGTCTTATTCATATTAAGGCATTTAAAACTCCTGATAGGTCTGTGTGGTAGGTAGCAACTGGGATGGAAAGAGACTAGAGAATAAGGATAACAGTAATCTAATGATGAAGAAAAGAAGCCCTAGGGATTCTTATTGTAGTTTTATAGTAGCAATTTGCTCAGGGTGTGGCTAGGGTTGTAGTGGAACCAGATTCAACACCAACAGTCCCTATTCAGATCTCTAACTGTAAAAACCCATACCCCTTTTGCGGTACACAGGAGGAAGTATAAGATGAGAGGCTGAAATCTGGGCTGATGAGATCTGTTGACTGGTTTCTGATCCTTACTTCACCGCTCGGATGAGTCATGAGATAACTGTATGAACTGCTTAGTCTCTGTGTGTCTCTTTCTCAAAGATAAACATGGAAGTGAAACTAACAGCAGATATCTATCTCACAGGCCTGTTGCAGAGATTTTAACATTTTAATACATGAACTGGGTGTGGTGCACAATAAGCCTTCAATAAATCAGGCTTTTATTGTTGCATGTTATTGTGAGAAAGGTCAAATGTAGAGGCTATTGCCCTGTCTGGTTGTTAGGGCTGAACTGGAGATTCTGGGTGGGTAAGACCCTTGTAGGCAGATCCTTTACAATCTGAGCCACCAGGTAAGATCCTGGCTTACCAAAGCAAAGGACACAAGCCTCTTGACCAGTGGTAAAAAGGGAACATTGTTATTGAAGAAAATCCTGCTCATTTCAATATTTTGCCTTGAAATGGTTCTGGAGAACTGTATTCTTTTAAAACTTGAGACCTCTCAGTTAAGAACAACTAGTAAGCTTTGCTGCTGCTGCTAAGGCTTCAGTCGTGTCCGACTCTATGCGACCCCATAGACGGCAGCCCACCAGGCTCCCCTGTCCCTGGGATTCTCCCAGCAAGAGCACTGGTGTGGGTTGCCATTTCCTTCTCCAAGTAAGCTTTGGTTAAGCTTATTCTTAAAATTATTATTAAAGGAAACCAGACCATATGTTAAGAAGATAGGGATCTATAGGTAGGGTAACAGCAACATGTAAAAAAGGCCAGATATTTCAGTTCTGATTAACTGAAGTTCATTCTAGTAGACACCTGTGTAATTCAGCCAGTCACAGAGTGGAGCAAGTTCTCTCTTTCAAGTAATCCGAAGAGAAGCTGCTCAATGATTTTCACCCCATTATCCTTTGAAATACAGGGTGTTATACACACTGTCGTTCAAGGATAGGAAAAGTTCCTTTTGTTTTCATTTGGCTTGTTTTTTGGGGGTGGGGTAGTTAATAAGCCACAGGCCTCAGTATTATGCTGCACAGTTCTTGAAGTTTTAAGATTTTCCAGTTTTAACTGATTGAAGACTTCTTGTTCTAAATGAAGATGTAAGGAAAATATAACACATGGTGAAGATAAGGAGAAAAGGGAACTCTGTTACACCATGGGTGGGAATATAAATCAGTGCAGCTACTATAGTAAACAGTTCTTCAAAAAAAAAAAAAAAGCCTAAAAAGAAAATTAGCATATGATCCACTAATCCCACTCCTGGGTATATATCTGAAGAAAGCAAAAACATGGATTCAAAAGTTACATATACCCCAGTGTTCACGTGCACGCTTAGTTGCTCAGTCATGTCTCTTTACAATCCTATGGACTGCAGCCTGCCAGGCCCCTCTGTCCTTGGAGATTCTCCAGGCAAGAATTCTGGAGTGAGTTGCCATGCCCTCCTCCAGGGGATCTTCCCAACCCAGGGATCGAACCGAGGTCTCCCACACTGCAGGCAGATCCTTTACTGTCTGAGCCACCAGGGAAACCCAATGTTCATAGCAGCATTATTTACAATAGCCAAGACATATATGGAAGCAACCTAAGTGTCCATCAACAGATAAAGAAAATGTGGTATATATTTACAACAGTAATCTGCTGCTGCTGCTGCTAAGTCACTTCAGTTGTGTCAGTAAAATACTCAGCTATTAAAAAAAAGAATAAATTTCTGCCTTTGCAACAGCATGGGTGGACCTAGAAGGGTATTATGCTTAGTGAAATAAGTCAAACAAAAACAAGTATTATATGTTGTTACCCCTATGTGGAGTGGAATCTAAAAAATGAAGCAAACGGATGAATGTAACAATGACTTAAAGATATAGAGAAAAAACTAGTGATTACCAGTGGGGAGAGGGGTGGAGGTAGGGGTAACATTGGGTAGGGAATAAGAGGTATAAACTAGTATGTATAAAATAAATAAGCTAAAATATATATTGTTCAGCACAGGGGAATATAGCCTTTAGTTTATAACAATTTTAAATAATCTTAATGCACATCTGAAACTAATATAATATTGTAAATCAACTGTAGTTAAAATATAGGACTTTCCTGCTGGCACAGTGGCATATATATATATAGCATATGGTGTGTCTGTGCTCAGTTGTTCGGTCATATCTGACTCTTTGCAGCTCCACGGACTGTAGCCCACCAAGCTCCTCTGTCCATGGAATTTCCCAGGTGAGAATATTGGAGTGGGTTGCCATTTCCTACTTCAGGGGATCTTCCTGCCCCAGGGATCAAAGCCGTATTTCTTGTGTCTCCTGCATTGGCAGGAGGATTCTTTACCTCTTTGCCACCTGGGAAGCACCAGATACAGCATATGGAGCTCATGTTAATTAGTTACATGGTTTAACAAGTTTTTTTTTTTTTAAATATAAAAAGATGGTAGACTCGAATGGTTAAACTGTGGAATTAATCTGCTATTTATTGAGCCATTACCATAACTCAGTATGTTCAGTATTGAGGATGCAATGGTAAGATTTAGGCTCTGCCCTCAAAAGCATTTATAGCTTAATGGGGGAGGAAAAGACATAAAAAGTACAGCACATGTAAAAAATGTCATAGTAAAATGTACAAAGTGCAAGCATAGGAAACAGCTATTCCTGGGGAAACTTGTGAAAGCTTCACTATGCTGAGAGTTCAATAAGATGGTCACAAACTGACTAAGTGGGGATTTACGTGCTCATTCTTAGAAGCAGAACAAATGTCCAACAGTGAGAAGTATGGTAGTGGGTGCCCAGTGAACCCTGTGTACACTAGCTACAGTGCAGGACTTGGAAATGGTTCTCTCCATCCCATTTCAAAATCTGCTGACATCTCAGCTCTCCCTCCTGCTGCCCAATCAATTCCTGAATCATGCTGATAGTCCAGGAGAAAGGCTATTCTCCCAAGTTTGCTACTGGCAGTAGCTATGCTGCTGCTGCTGCTAAGTCGCTTCAGTCAGTGTCCAACTCTGTGCGACCCCATAGACTGCAGCCCACCAGGCTCCCCAGTCCCTGGGATTCTCCAGGCAAGAACACTGGAGTGGGTTGCCATTTCCTTCTCCAGTGCATGAAAGTGAAAAGTGAAAGTGAAGTCGCTCAGTCATGTTTGACTCTTCATGATCCCATGGACTGTAGCCTTCCAGGCTCCTCCGTCCATGAGATTTTCCAGGCAAGAGTACTGGAGTGGGTTGCCATTGCCTTCTCTGGGAAGTAGCTATAAATTGTCCCATTTTCCATTTGACTAGACAAACTAGTGATCACTTCCATTAGCATAGAATATCAGTATGCCTGACAGCAGCTTTTAATACATTATGAGCAACTTGTAAACTGAGGTAGCAGTTGTTATTGGCTAGAGAGAGAAACAAAGGCCACACATACATACAGTAGGAAAGAAAAAAGTGAAAGTGAAGTCGTTCAGTCGTGTCCGACTCTTTGCCACCCCATGGGCTGTAGCCTACCAGGCTCCTCTGTCCCTGGGATTTTCCAGGCAATAGTCCTGGAGTGGATCGCCATTTCCTTCTGGATCTTCCCAACCCAGGGATCGAAGAAAGGAACTGGTCAAATGTGATAAGAGGGTCTTCTCCTGCATGCTGCAAGTGAATCATTTAAGCACCGCAGAATGTTAGTTTTCTGAGCTTCAGGCTGCAAAAATGTTAAAAACTGTGCTTGTGTGTGCCTCTGTATACATGTGTGTGTAAATGTGCCTATGCATTTATCGGTGTATATATGAATATATATGTATGCATGTGTACATTTATCTGTTCATTTCTATGTGTGTATGAATGTATGTATGCTTATAAACATGTGTATACATGTGTGACTATATTAGCGTGTGTGTGTGCGTGTGTGCGTGTGTGTGTGTATAAGAGAGAGCAAGAGAGAGAAACCAGACAAGCTGGAAAGTAAGTTTAAGACTTTCTCACATCCTCGCGGTCTCTGTCTCTCCCCATCCCCACTCCTCCACACCAATAGACAAAAGCAGAAAGGATGCCCTGTGACCTGACTGCATTAGAAAGTTTGCAGCTCTTAAGAGGACGTTCCACCTGGAAACCTCATTGGTTCTCCACAGAATGGTGGGTTTTATAAGAAATCTCCGATTTCCCCGGGGAAGGGACTGCTGCTGACAGGTTAGGATGGAGCGCCGCCGCCCCCGGCCGCCACCCCCACTGCTCTGGGTACCAAAGTCGGCCCCTGCTCACAGCTGCGCGCTCTGCAGAGGAGGGCCGGGCCGGGCAGCTCGGCCCCGGCGCTCGGCCCGCGGCGCGGGGGCCAGGGGAGGGAGCGGGAGGGCGAGGGCGGGGGCAGGGGCGGCGGGAGGCCATGCCTCCAGCTGCGGAGGCTGCCGCACAGCTGGAGCCGGCGCGGTCACGGCGCTGCGCCGTCGCCCTCGCGCTCCGGCTCTCGCTGCCCGGCCCGCGGCCGGCGGACTTTGCGGAGGGCGCCTGGCGTAGGCGGCGGCGGGTGTGGGCCGAGCCAGTATTTATAGCTCGGTGACAGCAGCCGCGGCAGCTACGCCGCTGGCCCGTCTCGCCGCGCTTCCCAGAGAGGCCGCGAGCGCGGCAGAGGGCTTCGCTCCCCCGGGTCTCCCGAGTGCGGACGCCCAGAGTCCGCGCGGCCCCCTCGGTGAGTACGCGGCCCGGGCACCCGGCGCGCCTACCCGGCTCTCGGTCCCGCCGCGGCGAAGCCCTCCCGGCCCGGCCGCCCGCAGCCGCGCCGCCTCCTCCTCCCTGCGCGCGACTGCGGCCCCGGCCGCGGCTCCCGGCCGGCTGCCCCCTTCTCCTCTCCTTCCTGCCCGGGGCTGGCGCGCAGAGAGGTCGGTGAAGTGGCCGGGAGGGGAGCGCGCACCTGCCCTCCTCAGAAAGGGCGGAGGAGGCTCGGGGGCGGGCTGGGGAGGGGGACCCTCAAACTCCCGGGCTCCGGGGGCTGAGGACGTCACCAGGATGGACGGCGAACTTTCCTCGCTTCAGTGCTTCCTAGGATGCGAAGAGTGAAAGCCCCAGTATTGTGCGTTAATTAAATTAACAGGTTGTAGTTCAGGACTGTTTCCCTTAAAAACAAAGCCCCCCCAGACCGCACAAAACTTGAGCACTTTTGAGTGTTTACTACCTTCACCATGATTAATAAAGCTATTTATCTATTCCTACTTTTGAAAATGCCGGAGGCCCACAAGTGTGTCTGACCCATGTGGGTCCACTTGCTCCCTTGTGCACTCTACCCGCTGTGGAACAATAAGCGAGTGTGTGTGTATGAGAGAGATGCTAGTAAACATCACATGCTTGTTTTAGTATTTATGTGTAGATAGAAGTCTTATGATCGACGAACTGTTTTTTGAGTTAAAGTACATTGAATAAATGTGTTTTTCCTCTAGTTATAAATGATACGTTGTTTGAAATCCAGAGAACTTCTAGGAAGATTTCAGGGTTTTGTCTTCAGAATAAAGTTCTTACAGTTTATTGAATATAAAGTGTAGTAGAGTCCCTGTAAAAACTATTTCTGTTGTAAAACACTGAATTCTTGTCATGTTTATACTCTCTAACTCTATATTCTTCCTTCCCCAATCTTTGTACTTTAAAGGTAATTATGGATTTTGACATTTTGACTCAGATATTTGTTCTCATCCCACTCCACCTTCATCTGAGCCTTGTGTTCAGAAACCAGTCCTTGTTTATTGTATTTAATTTGCTTCTTCAAATTGTCAGTCAGTTAAAAAGCAATTTCAGGTATGAGTAAATTTTATTTTATTCGTTAACTCTTACTTTTTTTGATGTTGTGTCTGGAATATGATCATGACAATTAATTCTTTTATCAACACATATCACTGAAGAGAAAGTCTAAGTATTTTAAAAGAATTAATTGTTGATTGTTTTTCAACTTAGGCCGTGAAAAGGCCGTTTTGATGGGAAAGCTGGCTAATGTCATGTTTAGAGGGAACCTCGACCTGCTCTGCTTTCAGGTTTTCTATTTAAAAACTTGCATTGGTTCAGTGCTTTGTTATCCCAGAGACTGGAGGGTAATAACGAGGAAAACAAATAATTTAAAGATTAGAACAATATGAAGAGAAAGTCTAGGAAGTGATTTATGGATGTGATCCTCTAAATTAGCTAGGGTACCACAAGTACAGACCTGATATCTGTGCAAAGCCACTTACAGTGGTTTCATTGATTGACTTAAAAGGTTGCTTTTTATTTAAAAGGCTGTGTGGTCTCTTGCATTGGACTAAAAAATGAGAAGCTCCAACTTTACTTCTGTTATTATTGCTATTTGTATTTTTAAAACCTGTATTAAGCACTTGCATTATGTAAAATACTATGTCATTTCCTCATGCTTGCCTTTTCATCCAACAGTTCAAATAGTAAACTAAGACCTATTCTTACCTCAAGACTGGTCCAGGCAAATATATATATTTGGTTTTCTCATCTTCTGCCATTTCTCTTTTTACAGACTTGGATATCCCATTATCAAGAGTCTGCTCTGTCTGGTATAGAATCTTCAGTGCTTTTTTTTTTCATCACACGAGTCTGATCTGTTACCCAGCTGTCATCTACACATTTACTTTTTCGCTTATTCATCCATCAGCAAAGATTTTTAGAGTGCCCTGTAGATGTAAGATACCACCCAGTTCTTACCCTTGCTTTCTTCCCATTGGAACTTTTTAGGTTATCCTTTTCAGTGTAGGAAATACACAATAAATGAGAGTATTGACTATGGGGTCATAAAGAGGTGGTTGTGCCTGCTTCCCCCAGTTGGTAGCTATATGACCTTGGGCAGATAACCTTTTAAAACTGTTTCTTCACTGGTAAATCCAAAGGATAAGTCTAAGGGCTGATTGAGATAATGCATGAAAAGTCCTTGCCAAGAGCCCCAACTATAAAA
Organism: Madoqua kirkii; assembly: GCA_006408675.1. Lineage (NCBI taxonomy): Eukaryota > Metazoa > Chordata > Mammalia > Artiodactyla > Bovidae > Madoqua > Madoqua kirkii. The sequence continues at coordinate 3,321 of SJYC01032330.1, read as the reverse complement.
AGCACTCCAAAATGTTAGTTATTATGTTGCCTATATCTGTTCCAGAGGTATTCTTCTCAGGAAATGCATTCCCCATCTCAGGAAATGGCAAATCCATTCTGGGGTTTGTCAGGCCATGTCCATATCCGGTCCATCAGGACATCTTGTTATCTCTTCTTTTTTAAATGTATCCAGAATCTGGTGCATTTCCACGTATCAGGCAGAGTGGTCAGATTGCACCGCTCTTCTGTCCCCCATTGGCACGGAGTGAAGCCCATGTGGTAGCATGGCCTCAAGGCCTGATCACGATACTGCCTCCCAGATCTCTGCCCTCATACTCCCCTGCACCCACGTGCTGTCCAGGCGCACTCGCCTCCTGGCTTTTCCTTAAATGCACTACTCATGTGCAGCTCAGGCCTTTCCCTTTTTCTGGATCATTCTTTCCTCAGCTGTCTGCTTACTCTACTTCCTTCTTTCACGTCTGCAATTGTCACCTTATAGTGAGACCTTCTTAACTTCCCTGACACCCCGTGTTACCTTTTCATTTTCTCCATCAACTTATAACTTTCTAAAATACTGTTTCATTTTTCTCTGTTTAATTTTTTTTTCTCTCAGTCTAGATGCTACGGTTTAAGGCAACAGGGGTGTTGTTTGTTAGTAACCTTCATGCGTAGGCCAGTGCTTGGCACAGATATGCAATAGGGAACATGTGAATAGTGAACAAGTGAATGATAAAATTATGTAATTAGTATGGAATTAGCAAATCTGGACTTCACCACTTTCTATATATGATTTTGGACAAGTAGCTTGAGCTTCCTGAGCCTCATTTTCAATATTTGTAAAATAGGATGATATTCATCCTTTGTGTTGTTATAGTAAAATCCCAAGACACTGAGGATAGTATATACAAACCACTCAGTATGTGCAATATAGAGTTGATGTTATTTCCATGCTCATGTTTAATGGGAATGACCAGCAGTCACTTGTGTTTTAACAGTGGTCCTCAGGTAAGGAAGTGTCTGAAAGTGACCAGGCACTTACAAGTGAAATCTCCTTTAGTCTCCACTACCGCCCTGTGAGGAAAGTATTTTCATTAGGATTCTGTTGGTGAAGAAGTGGAATCTCAGAGTGGTTAGGGATTTGCTCAAGGTCAGAGAGCTAGTGAGTAGCAGGTCAGGTAGAAATGGACCATATTTCTCCCATCACCATTTGTTTTGCCTTCCTGACATTTGTGTAAAGTCATTCTAATGATGTGATTTCACCCGATAAAAACACTCAAGAGGTAAAATGTGATATAAACATAGGCTGTTGTTATTTATCTTTTAAGGAAATAGTATTAAATAATTTAAAGCTCTGTCTGCCCCTTTGATCGGCAGTTTTTGAAGTGATTATTTCCCAGGGACTAAATGAAATGATTGTATCAATAAATAGTGTTCTGTCAACTGCAAGGAGCTTTACATACATTAATATAATACTATAGCTAGGCAACTAAAGTAAATAACCTTTAACTTTGTCTTGTACTAAAACAGCCAAGAAGTATTGCACACACAGCTGTCTGCAGCAGGAAGTGCCTACCACAAAACACAAAGTACAAGGAATCTTTTTAACAATTATCTTTCAAGACATTAGATTCAAGGTGCTGAAATAAAGTTCACACTTTTGGAAAGGTACAGGCATGGTCATCTTTTATAAGCCCTTTGACAAGAAGAGTTTCAGGTGAATTTTCAGACATAAATACCAAGGAGCTTCAAAACGTTTGGAGAAATCTTTTTTTTAATCCTAGCACAGTGTTGCACAGTGCAAATGATGTTCATATTATCTGGTTAGGTATCACTAGATGCTAAGACAGGCATCAGTAGAGCTGGACTTTGAGGGTACTTGGCTAGTAATGATGTCTTTTGTATAGCATAATTTTTTAGTTCATCAAGGACTTTGCCATATGAATTCATACTTTTTTTTAAAAATGGGAGTGATACACTCCATCTTGCTCATACTTGTCATTATGCATAAAGCATCACCCAAGCTAGGGTTCCTGCTGAAGGAAACATGAAATTTGTACTCTTGAAGTCCTTGAGATTTTCACTTATTTGGAAAAACCCCAGTAAGTGAGGAAGGCAGGGTGCTTTGGTCCAATCAAGTAAATGATCAAAACAATTATCAGGGCTTTGATGTTCTCCCGCTCCAGTACTTGATTATCTTTAATATGAACTGTTGGAGCTGCCTCCCAGCTAGGATTGCCGTTTTCATCATGCGTTTTACCAGTTTGTCATTTTCCAAGTAGGCAGAGAAATCTTTCAAAACCCTGCAAGGAATTGTACTGCTCTTCTGCTTTGAAAACTTAGATTCTGTAGTCTCTAATCAGTAAAATAAAGAACATTTTGGAATCTATGTCTTTGTGTGGAGAAGATGTAGTATAGAATGTTGAAGGCACGTGGCTTGAATTTGAATTCTGGCTCTGGTGTAGGCTTGTTCTGTTCTTTGATGCAAGCTACTAAACTCAGTTTAAACATTGCTTCCAATAGAGTATCTCTTCATTAGGTTGCTATGAAATTTGAATGAGATGTTTGTAAAGCCCTTTAGCATAGTGTCTGCAAAATGGTAAGTCTTAATAAATGTTAGTCTTAGTAATAATGAGAACAGTGCAGAACCTGGTGCTGAAATGGTATAATAGCTGTAGGGATGGGGTTGAGGGTGTATCAGTGCTTGTTACTGGCCTATCATTCTTGAAGTCTTTGGATTCAGCCGCTCTTCTCTTTCCTTAGTGGAAGGAATGGCAGGTTGCTCTGCCTTCTTCTCATCTCATTTATACAAGGGGGCTTCTCTTTTGTAGTTTCACTCAGTTTCTCCAGTTTATTGGTGGCCCACTATGAGGCCAGCACTGTGCTATGCCCTGAAAGTAAACAGCCCTTTCCCTGGAGACTTTGTGATCTAGGGAGGGAGACAAATACATAAACAGATAACTTGACTATGATCTGCTAAGAGCTAAGATAAAAGCACATTTACTTAAGATAAAAGCTCAATATGGAAGCAGAATTGAATTTTAAAAAATTAAAAAAAATGTTTTTAGACTGTGTATACCCTGTAGCATAGTCAGTTTGAACAGCCTCAATCCTGGGTTAACAGTACAGTCACTGAAAGTTTGTACTGATCATCAGAATGCTTTATGGGAAGTACAGAGGGGAAAGCAGTTTTGGTGATCTGGACAACAGGCTGATATCACTAGGCAAACTTTTGTCCGCCTCCTCACATAGGGAGTCAGGAAGCAGAGATGAGTGCTGTTGTTCAGGTTATGTAAGTTTTGAAATTTGGGGCCCACTAGGATACATTGATTCCGCTTTGGAA